>JAVGVS010000116.1:190759-484628 GCA_032718565.1 Distichodus sexfasciatus
ACTTGAACCAGCAACCTTCCGATAACCGGGCCAACTCCCTAACTGCCAACTGAGTAGCTGTAATTTGTCGCTTCCACCGCTGCTGCTGCTGCTGCTGCTGCTGCTGAGATTAAATGCTTTTTTAAAAGTAAACTTGGTCACACGTGACGGTGAGAGCGAGGAAAAGGGAGATGAAGACGAATACAGAGAGAGGGACTTGGTGAAAAACTTAGAGAAGTCCTTCAAGTTTGTTGAAAACAGGAAGAAGGCTTTTTATGCCGTACCTCTAGGGTGAGCTCGTTCTTCTCCTCGTCTCCGAAGGGAAACGGCTGACTCACGACGTCTTTCAGGTATTCATCCACAAACTGCATGGTGGGAGCAAACTTGCTCTTCATCTCCTCTCTGGACGTGTCTCTGAACTCGTAGTTATACCTGCAGTGTGAATGACATGTTTAAAATATGAGAGGCTTCTCCTGCAAGTATGAAACTTTCTCCAACACAAAGGTTATTGAGTTTTCTTGCTCCCAGAAGCTGTTTAAAAACCCGAAAAAGTAGCAACTCGGATTAAAGGAAGACTCCACCGAAGAATGTTAACACGCTGTAATATACCATGGGTCAAAAATGGACCTCTGTACAATTGTTTAAACTTTGGCAAAAGCTGACCAACTTTCAATGAAATCTACAGTTGCGATAAGTTCTGCATGTTGCAATAAATCACTGTAGATAATGTTTCATTTTCCAAACTGGGACAGAAATAAATGCACAGTACTGCATTTCAAAACATTTGGAGTTATGAAAAGCTTGTCTCACTCATCAGAAAGCAGACCAAAAGTTCAATATTATATACATTAAAAATCATATATAGATTATAGATTAATTCATTCATTATCCGAACCGCTTAATCCCAACTGGGGTTGCGGGGGGACCGGAGCCTATCCCGGGGACATTCGAGTGCAAGGCGGGGAACAACCTTGGGCAGGCGCCAACGCACTGCAGGGCGCACACTCACACGGTCACACACACATTCACACTTTACGGGGCCAATTTAGAGTCGCCAATTAACCTATATTGCATGCCTCTGGACTGTGGGAGGAAACCGGAGTGCCCGGAGGAAAAGCACGTTGTGTGGAGAGCATGCAAACTCCACACAGAGAGGCCCTACGGCCATCCCCGAGGTTCGAACCCAGGACCTTCTCGCTGTGAGGCGGCAGCGCTAACCACTGCCCCATCGTGCCGCCCCATAGATTATATATAAATTATGTATACTGTATATATTCAATTTACAGTGGTATCTTGGTTCTCAAACCGCTTAGACTAACATTCTGGAGTAAAATATTTTTGGCCAAATTCACGCGTGGGGTACGAACGAAATCTTGGAAGCTGAACCGAGCATTAGGTCATGTTTTATATGGGAAATTGCAAACCAAGTTGAACAATTTGTCATAAAGCTGCTTTGTCCTTTCACACCTATGTACTGTTGTATAGTTGTAAAGTTGGATAGTGACCAATATTTCCAACAAAAATGAACAATTCCGCATGCATACGTTGTTTTTGATCGAAATTGACAATTAAATCATTTATTATTTGAAAAACCAGCCTTTTATTGTGTAGAACCATCAAATTGTTGCTGTTTTTTTTGTGGGCTGGAAACTAGAGGTGTGGATCTCAACTGGTCTCATGATTCGATTATGATTATTAGGTCAACGATACAATATCGCGATGCATCACATTGCATACCATTAATCTTTCAACATTACTTCAAATTGCACGCAGACTGTTCAGCCATAATTGCTGCCGGGATGTTCTTTTTAACTTTTTAAAGATTTTATTGCGTAGCTGCTTCTGTCCCTGGCACTACGACCACTCAGACTAGGCAGCCTCAGTGTGGGAGGGAGTATGTCTTGTATTACTTTAAGATATTTGCATTCAATTCATTATTCATAAAGATGCCCGAATCGTCTGGAAATGTTTTGAAAAATTAAAAAATGAATATATGTATTTTATAAAAAGTGATTTTAGTAGTGAAAGTGGATTGCAATGCCGTCAAGGCCAGCCGGGTGAAAACCTTCATTATAATCGATTATGGTCTGCAACTGCATTGATGTGGAATCGTCCGCGTCTGCATCACGGTGCATTAATTTTAACACCCCTACTGGGAACGGGTTCATTTTACATTGATTCTTATGGAGAAAATTAACCGGGAACTCCAACTTTTTTGGAATTGAATCCGCCTTCTGGAACGGATAAAGTTCAAGTACCAAGGTACCGCTCTATTTGTATATATAGCTCAGTATGTGTGCGGCAAAGTCTGCTTTCTGATGAATGGGTGAATGAGACAAGCTTTTCATAATTCCAAATGTTTGAAATACATTTAGTGATGGGCCGATACCACTTTTTTACGCCCGATAACGATACCGATATTGTAAATTTGTATATCTGCCGATACCGATACAAATCCAATACAGTCACAGTCTTTTTTTAAACATAAAATAATGCTTTAAAATGTCTGAATATGTGACTGAGATTATTGTTTTGTTTAGGGAAATGCTTGATTTAAATACTGTTTTCCTACTAAAACAATGTAATAATTACACACACTTATATGCTAAATTATCTGTTTTCAAAAATTGTTCGTTTAGACATATAAATATTTCTATTACACTATAACATTGTAAAATTGAAAAATATGATAAATTGAAAATGAAATACTGAAGTTTGTCATTTTGAACCAATTTGGCCTATAAAACGAGCTGCTTTTGCAGAGAACTACATTTCCCACAATCCTCTGGGCACGCCCCGGAGCCGCGTCACAATGAAGCACTGGGTGCGCGTTCCAGAATAAATGATGGAAAATCTATGGGAAAATCTAAATAAAGGCAGACTTGTGAGTAGAATTTATCAGCTACTCAGTAGGTTATTTATCAGCTAAAATATGGTTTGTGTCTGTAATAAAGGCGACATTTTGACTGAACTGGAGCGCTTTGCGAGTAACGGCGCTCATGCGCGCGGTCATTAACACAGCGCACGTGTTTACATCGTGAAAAATGACGAAAAATGTTTTTATGCATTTACTTCTGTTTTAGCGCACGGAACATCTCACAAATACTGTCACATGCAGAGGGATCAGTTCTTGTCTTGATCGCGCCACTGAAAATGTTGTGTGTCACTATTAAGCGTCTGTGTGAAATACAAGCGGAGCTGCTCTAGCGAGTAAAATGAATTAAACAAAGCTCCGATTCTAGAAAAATTGCCTCGACCATTTTTGTAATAGAATTATTGGAGTTATTGAAACAATGGTTTCAGCTCTACTTTACCTCAGTGCCACTTCCCACGCATAACGAATTGAGCGTCCACACATTCACAGATCGGCTCCATAGAACGGCCCAATGCCACCGATACTCAATCCAGCCGTTTGAGCCGTTATCGGACCGATACCCATCCACATATCGGATCGGTTACATCTCTAAATACATTGCTGTGCAATCTTCTCACACCACTAAAATATGCAGTATATACAGTGAGTGAATGATAATATCTCATTTGTGAAGGAGCAGTGGGCAGCGCCTGGGACAGTATCTTGCCAATGAGTACCTCAGTGGTACCTTTACCGGTCTGGGATTCGAACCGGTGACCTTCAGAACTAGGGGCCAACTCCCTAACCGTTACGCTACCAACTGCCTAGTCTCATCACCCAGCCCTGACTCAGTAAAGATAGAAGTTACAACACTTACTCCTTGACAGAGATTTTGGAGGGGATCTCAGTCCAGAGTCGGGCGTATCGGACCGGAACCACGGCCTCCTGCGGGTCTCGGTCCACGTGCATGTGCAGCATCAGCCTGCAGAAGGAGGCGCGCAGGTTGTAGGGCAGACAGTCGTCAAACATGCAGCGCAAAATCAGGTCCACCGGGAGCTGGCTGGAGATCTGGTTGATGGCCAAATACTGCCGGTCCAGACACATCTTAGCGAAGAGATTCAGCTGACACCTGTGAAGAGGAGAGGGGGGTTTCACCAAACCAATACAACCGCACCACACACGGAGCGGCGTGAGATTTAAGTATAAATGTCATGAAAAAAACACTATTAAACACTAGGGGCCAATTTCCCATTTGTGGATTAAGCCTAGTCCTAGACTAGTTTTGAGTTTGAATGGTAAATCTCCATTGGTACTACAAATCAGACCGCTGGTACTACAATTTATTACAAGATTAGGCTTAATCCCTACGGGCCCGTTTCCCTGACAACGATTAGGCCTAAGCCTAGACCATCTTTGCATTTCAGTGGTGAATTTCCATTGTATCTGCAATTTAGTCCAAGACTAGGCTTAATCCATGTTTAGGAAAACCAACCCACTGGGCTAAACGCTATTAAACACTACGGGCCAATTTCCCATTTGTGGATTAGGCCTAGTCCTAGACTAGTTTTGAGTTTGAATGGTAAATCTCCATTGGTACTACAAATCAGACCAAAACTAGGCTTAATCCATGAGCAAGAAACCCAGACAATGATTAAACCTAAGCCTAGACCATCTTTTAATTTCATTGGTGAATTTCCATTGTATCTGCAAATAAGTCCAAGACTCGGCTTAATCCACGTTCAGGAAACCAGCCCATTGAGACTCCTGAACTGAGGGCTGAGGGATTCCTGCACTTTATAATCTCAATCTGAAGCCATCATTTTTCTCAAATCGTGATACATCGTGAAACTGGAAACTGCCCAATGCCTAGACTGCGCTATTAAGCGATTTAAAAAATGTACCTGTAGTAGGTGATGATGTCGACGTCTGCCTTGTGGTTGCCCTTGGCGTCCTGGGCCAGGTGGCGTATGGACTTGCCGTGAGGCTCCTTGTTGTGGTCGATCCAGTACAGCCACACTTCCTCTTCCTCAGCTTCATCGTTCATTATGGACGAATCCAGCGAGCCCTCGGTGTGAGGAATCAGCCTAAATAACCAACGTACAAATCAACAGCACATAGGGCACAATATGGGGTTTTACACCTCCATACCTTTGGCAAATGGTGGCTGTTTTTCAAAATTCTGAATTGTTTATTGGTGACTACCGTCAAACATTTTTCAGTTGAATAAACTGGTGATGCCACTGATATCCAGCCAACAATTTTTACATTTACAGCCTTTAAGCAGATGCTCTTATGCTGAGCCACGTCCATTTTTCCTCATTCCAGGGACAGAAATGTTCCATGAGCGCAACTTGGGGTTAAGGGTCTTGCTCAGGGAACCAACGACGGTAGTGGTGGAGGTAGGATTCAAGCCCACGACAGAGACAAACACAGTCACAGACACAAACACAGTTAGTAGTGTAACGGTTAAGGTGTTCTGTGACAGGAAGGTCGCAGTTTGAATCCCTGACCGGTAAAGTTACCACTGAGGTATTCATGAGTAAGGTATCGTCCTTGAGCACTGACCTCTGGGTGCTGCCCATGTCAGCTGCCCACTGCTCCTTCATGGATGGGTCAAATGCAGAGGTGGACTGCGTGCTGTGCTGTGGTGTGCTCACAATGACAAATAATTACTCACTTTCTCTCACTTTCCCAAAGTCATCAGCGCTACTGGTCGATCCTGCCGTCGGTGACCCAATTCTTATATGAACACTGTTGGAGGTTAGTTTCTATTTGCATCTTTAATTCTATTCCTATGTGATTTCAATTTGTTGTTCTATATTATAACTTATATCTTTATATGATTAATGTAGTTACGTGGTTTTTATCTCATGTCATTTCACATTATTGTTCTACGTTATGGTATGATTAATGTTGATTAGTTAAATCATAACTATGGAAAAGTGAAAGATACAGTGACACTACTTGAACAATATGGGATGCTAAAATGCTACATTAATTGATGTCACAATAAAGCTTTTTTTTTTTGTTAATTTTGACTTCTGACTCACTGAATGCTTTCTTTGACGTGTACTTTATCCGCTGCTATTGTGCTGCTTTTTGCGCTTTATGCTTGGACCCCACTTGCCGCTTGCAGCTACATTTGTGACCCGATCTGCCGTAATGAGTCGGAAGTCGGCGTTCTATTTATTTAGATACGGGCCGATTATGCTGACAAACATCAAAAATATCGATTTTTCTTTTTTGGTCTTATATGAAAGAAAATTAATCTGGTCTCCAAAAAAGAAAAATTGATATTTTTTTGATGTTTTTCAACATAATTGGCCCGTATCTAAATAAACAGAACGCCGACCTCCAACTCATTACGGCAGATCGTGTCACATTTGTTATTGTTATTGTACATATTGCTGTTTGTGATAACTGTGATTTCACAAGATACTGTAGCTATGTGCTTAAAGGGTGATGGACAATATAATAATCATTTTGCTGCAAATTTAATTCTGAAAGCAACAGTAAAGGAATTCAGAAAATCTAACATCGTTTGCCAGAGTTAAGGGTGAATGTGCAGAGGCTCACAGTGTAGAAGAACTTACTGACAGGTAGTCCAGCTGCTGGCTCTTACCTGGTCTGAATGAGGATGTCTGCATTGGCAGGGTTGAGCATGAACTTGCAGATGAGCTCCTGAGTGACAGGGATGGCGGTTTTATTGGACACACACAGGTCTGAAAGGTAGTCCAGGAACCTGGAGGGAAAGCAGGGGAGAAAACTCACATTTATTATCAGCATCCATAATTCATTACCGCGGGTAGTGGGCTCTCAGGATGATGAACTGGGGCACACTGCGTGCTGTACTTGTATTAACGTGTACGTAACAAACGCAGAATCTTAAATCAAGGCTGTTCACTGAAGTACAGGGAGTTTGTAATTGATCCATGTTGTAGGACCTGGGTTCCCGGTTCCTGCGCAGCAGCTTGACGAAGGTCTCGATCTCCTTGGCCGTGATGTGCTTCTCCAGCAGCTTGCGGTTGTTGTGCAGCAGGGCGGTGATGGTGTCCTCTGCTAAAATCTCGTAGCCAATTTGAGACTGCATGATGGAGAACTTTTTGGCAATGTATTCCTGCCAGAATAAGGAATAAGGGAGAGGACGGTTACCAAAATTTCTTAATATAAATTGTCATGGTCCCATATCACACAGAGCCCTCTACTGCTGCTAATTTCACAATTAAATACACTATAACACAGAGAATTTACATGCAGTAAATTATGTCAGGTGGATTCCTCATTTAGACCAAGGAACAGTACAGTGTGCACCATAATGAAATGTGACCTCTGTATTTGACCCATCCGTGAAGGAGCAGTGGGCAGCTTTTTTGTTACCACCTGGTGAATAATGCTTGAGGACGTTACCTTGTTAATGAGTATCTCAGTGCTACCTTTACCAGTCTGGGACTTGAACCATGGCCAACTCCCTAAATATTACACTAACAATTGAACCATAACTAAGCAGTCATAATATAATAATCATCATCATTATCATCATCATAAAAATATATATCACATATTACCTATCAAAATGTTACGGCTGAAAGTGAAAGTCATTTGTCATTGTGAACACACCACAGCACAGCACACAGTGCACCACAACGAAATGTGACCTCTGCATTTGACCCATCCGCGAAGGAGCAGTGGGCAGCTAACAAGCGCCCAGGGAGCGGTGCTTGTGGACGGTATCTCGCTCATGAGTACCTCAGTGGGAACTTTACCGGCCCTGAATTCGAAACTGCGACCTTCTGATCACGGGGCTAGTTGCTATAGTTGCTAGTTACTTCTTCCAAAAAGTAACTGAGTTACAGCATTATAAAGGTAACTAGTTACCAGGGAAAGTAACTTATGCATTACATTTTTTAAAAAATGTTCAAATATGTCAAAAATGTGGACCCCCCCTTCCCCCTTTGATGGAAATTTAGCTGTATGTTCAATTATTTGTAATAACACTGACTTTTAAATATGTGTAATTAATGAAATAGACACTTAAAATAAATAAAAGTCTAAATATAAATAAAATAATACATTTTTAACAGAAAAGATTGTTCACAAATCTACACTATTCTAATATCGCTGTGGGACAATGTGAGACAAGACACCTATCAAATGTAATATATCATTGTAGATTTGGTCATTACTATGTATATAATAGTAGAATGATAAAACACAATAGATTTTTTTTATATTGTACTCTACCTTAGCCAGTCATCATCCCTTATGCGGTTGTCTCGCCCCTCACCAAAGAAAAGAAAAAAGCTTTGCCGCTCCTGTAGTTGAGAGCTTGGTCAGATGAAAACAGCCTAATAACAGTAACGTGCTGCATGTTATTGTCAATAACGGTAACAGCGTTCTAATGATGGGAACAGTAACTGGGTAGATTACCCGTTATTTTAACGCCGTTATTCCCATCACTGATTGTATCGTGATTGAGCAAGGTACCGTTCCCCAAATACTGCTGCCTGGCCACTGCCCTTCTTAGCTGCTCACAGCTCTTTCACGGATGGGTCAAATGCAGAGATCACATGTGGCTGTGGTGCACTGTGTGCTGTGCTGTGGTGTGTTCACAATGACAAATAATCACTCACTTTCATAAAACTGATGATGTACACCTCTAGTAACTATATACAGTAAGTGCCTTATTAAATACCTGTGTGTATAACACTACTATATGCTTTAACCGTGGGATGCTGAACCTGCCTGGTTCTTGCGGTAGTCCTGCTGAGAGTGGCGCAGGATCCTGTAGCAGAGCTGGAGCATGTACTTGAAGGGAGCGTAACGCTGGTCACCCAGATCCTCCAGCTTCAGAATCGGACCGTCCTCGCTTTCTGCAAACGGCGCTTTCAGGATGCCAAAGATCTGAACGTTCACACACAAAGAGTTGCTTCTCAGAGAAGCCAGAAGGTTTGAACAGGACGGTGGAGCTCTAGTTTTCTTGTTTTTGCACCCTTAAACCCAAGTGTTCATCATATCAGGAACTGAAACTCACTGTGGATAAGAGCTTCTAATAAAAGGTGTAAATTAAGGCTTGGCTGATTATCCGCAGCGATTTTGAGGTCATACAGAGGCTGAAGTTGGAAATTTGGCATTCTGACTAGAGGTGTTAATCTTCTCCGATCCAGGCGTTTTCAGCTGGTTCTGTACCAGGGACCACCACTCAGACTAAGCAGTAGTCTGCAGCTGGCCACTGTGTGTCCGTGTGTGTGTGTGTGTGTGTGGGTTGGGGAGGGAGTATTTTTTACTTTTACTTTTTACATATTTACATTAAATTCATTATTCGTAAAGATGCCTAAACAATCGGGGAATGCTTTGAAAAATAAATAAAATGCAATAAAAAAGTGATTTCAGTAGTGAAACTGGAGTGTGTGTTACGGACCAACCGCAATGCCACTGCAGACCACAAGGGGGCAGCGGACCGTCGGTTGAAAAACTCCTGATATAATTGATTATGTTCTGCAGAATCGTCCACGTCTGCGTCGCAATGCATCAGTTCTGTGATTCAATTCAACACCCTCTAATTCTGACATCAAATTACTTTGCATAGTGGAGCAGCTCCAGCTTGTGTGAACATGTTTGCCTGATTAGTGTGTATGAGCGTGTGTGTGTACCTGTGCAAGAATGTTTTGCTCTCTCATGAGCTTCTGTCTTTCTCGGTTGGGGTTGGAGATGACCACAGACAGCACATCCTGACCATTATTGGGAACCTCACACACAAAGAAGATCAAGTCCTCCAGCAGCTTAGTCACGAACCTGCACAAGACACATTACACAAATGACACTCATTTCCACAGTCTGTTCCGAAAACTAATTAACAGCTACCAGTAAACTGCTGAAGAAATTTGTTCCTGAAACCCTTTCATGACGATTGTGACTTTCACCAAAGCTTTCTTATGTAATATCCATGTGAACAGGGTCTACAGCTGCTGAAGAGCAATACCACAAACATTTTATTGCATGAACTATTAGCTTACTGAGTTTTCTTCAATTCTAAATATAATTTCATTTTAGTGAGTGTCATTGTGAACACAGCACACGCTTCTGCATTTGACTCCTCCGTGAAGGAGAACTGGTAGGGCTGTGCGATATGACCAAAATCTCATCTCCCGATAACGATATACTGTATATATCAGCATAAGCGCATACTGTATATCACAACACAGTTCAGTAGAACTTTTGCAAGCAAAATCTGTGTGCACTCAACTCTGTCTTCCCACGTGCTCCAAACACTCCGCGTGTGCTCATATGGAAGGCCAAAGGTGCCACAATTCACCTATATATTTACACAATAACCAGATATTTTTATACATCTCAAAACGCCACTTTTTGCAGTGCTCTAGAGACCTGTGGTCAAACAGTTATTTTGACGTTGTAAAATATTTGTAAAAGGTGGTGCTTTTTACAGCGTTCTAGTCAGGTGCCTCTAAGGTGAACTGTGGCACCTTTAGCGTTCCACAGATGTCAGCGTGAGGGCGTGGAGTGTTTCTAGCATGCGTGTCGACAGACACCAGATTTTGCATGTGAAAGTTCCTCTGCACGCTCAGAATTAAGGCACAAATACAACAGCATAGTACACTCTGTGCCTACATAGAGTGCACCAATACACCACACTCTGGTGAGATTCGCTCTTGTGCAACAGCATTCAGTGACAGCTAGAAGAATGGCCCTATGGCGTCACATCAACGCCAAAACTGGAGCGCGCAAAATGGCTTGCCGCAAAGATTTTGCAGGCGTAAATTTCAAAGTCGCGAGCGCAGATGTGAAACTCGAGAGCACAAAATGAAGAATCGAGTGCGCAGTTGTGATAATATTGCACGCAAACTGTATTGAATGTCTTTTTCCTCTCGATGTGTTAAATGTCCTCACGCACAAAGTAGATTACCGATGAGCAGCTTTTTTGCTCGAGTGAGATTTCCACGCGTGTGGTTTCAAAGGGGCGGGTTTGGAAAGTTTGGGGGTGGGGTTTTGGCAGTTTCTGGCTGCGAATCCTATTGGCCGATGGCTCCTGGTTTTGTGATTGGCTTCAGAAAGTTCCTACAGAAAAACCAAAGATGTCGGAGGAAGAGGAACGGCGACGGGTCGGTTAAACGAAAGTTATAGTTTATCGACCTTATAATTATAATTTAATAGTTAGGTCTTATACGTTTAATAAGCACGCAAAACGGTAAAGTAACCAACGCCTTTGTCACTCGCTCATAAATGTTTTAATGGTATGTTACCATTTTCTCAGTACCATCAAAAAACCAGGAGCCATCGTAAGGCTAGATAAGGCAGAGAAGAAACTTATTTATTAAAATATGCTTTTGAGTGAACTATCTTTCTTGTCTTTATTATTTACCACAAAATTTAAATAACCTCATACTAAATGTAAAAGCTAGTAGCTAAATCGGAGCCATTTTATAATTATGCAATTTATAATACGATTAGTCGACTAATTGTTTTAAAAGTCGATGACTAGTCGACTCTCAAAATAGTCGTTAGTTGCAGCCCTACTGCAAACCCTCATCCAAACCACGAACAAACACTGCCGTAAACAGTGTATTTTGCAACACCACAAAGTAAACGCTATAGTATAATACAAAACCATGTACATTTCTATTTCATCATCCAATATATTTCATCATATCACACAGCCCTCGGAAAGAGATTTTATTTGACTGTACGTTTTCATTTATACTTGTTCAATCAACAGCTGTCCAAAAATCAGGAAATAAGGGAAGTAAATGGGAAACGTGGGGCGCAAAAACTTTGCCTTTGCACAAAGCATTAAATGTAAAAGGAGCAGGAGCCCACCTGCGGTCATTCTGAGCAAAGTTGCTCTTTTCCAGTTTGCGCACGAAGGACTCCAGAACCTTGTTGGCATCGTTGGCAAAGTCCAAGTCCCTGACCTCAGAGAGGGGAACGGAGACGATGGCAAAAGCCTCTTTATCTTCCTTGGCAGGACACGTACCAATCTGAAAAAGTGCAGAAGACACACAACAGAGAAGAAGGATTTCAATTCAATGTTTAAAGTAGCTTTTAGTTTGCTGGATTCTCGGGATGGGATCTGAGGTTTAAAGTGACGAGAGTGGTTTTCTTATGCTTAAGCAGAGTTTATTGAGAGAATAAAGATGTTCTTACAAGACGTTCATTCGACCGGTCAGTGAACTCGAAAAATATCTCTTCTCACAGTGCCCACCTACAAGAGTTACCTTCTGACACCTTGCTATCTGCTCTGTTTGGGATTCTTGGAATTCGTGAAGGACTAGCATTGGTAGATAGCTAGGCAACAGAGAGTTCTAAGTCGGTTCAAGCGGCATATCTTACTTCAAGAAACCCTTTATTCATGATATTTATGACATAGTGAAGGTTAGGAATGTAAGGCTAGGGCTAAAATATACGCACAAGGAGACTAGGCGGTGGTATGGGAAGACAGGGTTAAGGGTTAGATCATAAACACTCGAAGGGAGAGAGAAAGGAGGGAAAAGTCAGAAAGGGTCAAGACAAACGGGAAAAGAGAAAACCACGAAACACGGCAAACCTAAATATGAAGGAATAAATGTAAACGAAAATCATCTCAAACTCCAAGTTCAAGAAGTGCGTGCTGTTTCTGAATCAGCCACGCCTCAAAATGTGAACGCGTTGAACTAAAATGCATCAGATGTTTGCACCTTGAGCATCACAGGTCTCTCCTCGTCTGTGTCGATGGGGATGTTGGTGCTGCTGACCCAGGTGTTGGTGCACAGGTGTCTCAACCTGACGTAGGAGTTCCTGAAAACACAATTATGGATAAGTGTGGAGTCTGTAGGTACTACTGAGGTCGTCATGAGCAAGGTACCGTCCCTAAGCACTGCTCCCAGGGTGCTGCCCATGTCAGCTGCCCACTGGGTCACATGGAGTGGTCACATTAGCTGTGCTGTGGTGTGTTCACAGTGACAAATAATCACTCATTTTAATTTGAATTTACTTTAAGGAAGATTTGTCAATTTTAGTGTCAATATATGTAACCACAATGCACTACAAGAACTGCAGGGGGCAGCATCACTTCCAATGTCTGAAATGACCGCGCAAACAATGCTGAAGCTTCCCTAAGAGCCTCCATTAACCCTGGAGGGACGGGCAGATGCTTGCTACAGGCGTGGCCTACACCCTGTCTCCTTTACCCAATTTTAGGGTCGATGTGCTCACATTCCTACACTATACGTTTGAAGGCTTTTGTAAACTGTTGCTAGGTAACAAATTTTAACGTTTTTTTAAATAAAAAGTGGTTTAAAAGACTACTTGCACTTAAATTGTAATTATTTCTGCAATTGAAAGCTGCAAGTTGTTGTCCCCCTTTATAATGATTCTTTAACAATGAATTAAAATGAAGGGAACAATTTTTATTAACCATTAATCATTTAGTTATTTTTGAAGGTAAATGTGAGGCGTTTTTATCACACGTTTTCTGCGCCTTCTAAGCATAACAAGGAAGTGAGTTCGCTGACGTACTGTATGTCTCAACGTTTTGTGGGAAATGACAATAATTTATCAAAAATTGTGGAAAAGTTGCGGTAATTGGTCAAAACTGCACGGTAATAATGAATTCCCAGGGATTGGCTGAATTTGCATTAACAGTTGTGATCGCAACATTGTGCAATCCTGGGGACTCATCTGATTGAGATATCAAGCTATCAAGTTTCAATTTCATGTTTCATGGGTATTTTTATGTGCAATGGGAACTTTTTATATTATATAAAAGCAGAGCCTAGACAAAGGTTAACACATACGCAGGTGTGCGGACTTCAGCATGTCAGGGTAAAACATGAACCGGAGCAAGAGTAGCGACCGGAGCTGGAGGGCATGAAAGAAATAATTGTAGACTAATTGAATAAACAGATTAGCCGACTACAAAAGCAACCTTTTAGTTAATATTAATATCTCTATAGGAAAATGGACAGCTTTTCTTGTGTAGGTTCACAATCTTGGTAGCTTTGAGTTCTGAAATTAAAAGCAACTGGACTTCTTTAAGGTTCTTAAAGACATTAAAGACAAATCGTCAGGGCAGGGCGATACGGTTTTAAATCAATGTCACGATTAACAGAACATTTTACCTCAATTACATTTAACGGAACTTGTGTCATTATAGTTCCTGACAAGGTATATCTTTGTGATTTAAAAAAGAACTGAAATAACCAGCATGCGGGATTATTTCTATTTAAGGTTCTGAAAGTCGGTTTTTGATCAATTTTAGATGAATAATCAAGCCCTACTAATTGATCACTGTTTGATTAATTGATAAAGAAATAATTGATAAATAAAAATGGTAGAGACTCAAAATAGAGTCACTGGAGACAAGAGACTGCTCTCTATCCCTGTGATGACCAAAATCAGAGCTTCAGCTACAGTAAGGGACTAAGGCAACGTTCCATTCTGGAATTCAGGGAGGAACCATCGGTGTGTAATATGTAGATTAAGAGCACCGAACCTGGGCACCAGGCAGTCTGCCCGCTGCAGCGTGGTGGCATCCAGCTCAAACAGAGAGGCGATGTCGTTGCCGTGTGGAACCGACACCAGGGTGTACGTGATCTTCTCCATCTGCCGCTTCTTCTTGGAGTACACGGATTCCGTCTCGCTCTGCCGTGAGAGAACATTTTGAGACAAGGGTTGATACACCGGGTTGAGGCTGGATGATTAGTACTCTGGATTAATTTAATCCCGTCTTGTGTTGACGACTGCTGCTGTCTCGTCTTCAGTATTTATTTTTTAATGTATTTTAGTCACTGGGACTGCTGCGTGTTTATATTTATACTTAATGTCTTTCCATCAACAACATTAATGTACAATATTCACATATCTGTGCAATATTACATCACACCTCCAGCCGTTTTAGCAGTGCAACAGTTAGGGAGTTGGCGCTGTGATTGGAAGGTCGTCGGTTCAAGTCCCAGACTGGTAAAGGTACCACTGAGGTACCTTTGTGGGCAGTTGGTGGCATAATGGTAGGGTGTTCGCCCCGTGATCTGAAGGTTGCAGGTTCGAATCCAGGGCCGGTAAAGTTACCACTGAGGTACTCATGAGCAAGGTACCGTCCCCAAGCACGGCTCCCCAGGCGCTTGTTAGCTGCCCACTGCTCCTTCACGGATGGTCGTTGTGGTGCACTGTGTGCCGTGCTGTGGTGTGTTCACAATGACAAAATACTCAATCACTCACTCATAAGCAAGGCACTGCCCTCAAGCACTGCTCCCTGGGTGCAGCCAAGAAAGCTGCCCACTTCACGGATGGGTCCAATGTAGAGGTCACCTTTTGTTGTGGTGCACCGCTTGCTGTGCTGTGTTCACAACGACAATCACTCACTTTAAAAAAAGTTAAAAACTAACCCAGCCGCAGTGATTGTTATCTCTGCGTTTCCCTGGTGTATATTATCATACGCTGTATTATTTTTAAGTAGGCTGGTTCTTCTGTGTGTCTTATGATGATTTCATTTCCATTTCAAATTGCTAACGTCTCCTTTAACTCCAAGAAATAAGGACATTTGTGTTTTGGTTTCTGCATTCCCTTGAGCTCTACTTTAAAACAGACCAATATTCCAGTGATTTCAGAACTAATGCTAAACTCTGGTATTTATAAACACACGCACAAGACTTTCTATGGAATCTGATAAGTGAAAGGTCTATGATAGATAGCAGAAAGCTCTTATCGTCAACACAGATTTTGTGGTGTCATCGGCATGACGATGATGATGGTTTTTATCACATCTTGGACATGCCAGCACAACTTTCTACCTGTTTATTAAAACACCAACTCTTCCTGCCTGCCACCAACCTGCCTTTTGTACGTCTTATATGTGCATGTACATGTCTTATATGACTTACATATGTGACCCTCCACGGCAAAACCAGTCGCTTGTCGCAACGGAGGTTTCCGAGAAAAACGAGCGTTTATGTTGCGTGGGGTAAAATTTTGGATTTTTTGTTTTTAGTGTTTTGAAACAGTGGAAGGTCTATACTGTACTGTTGTGAATAAATTTGGCTGAAAAACTTACCCTTTCCATCCTAAAAACGTGACTTTCTTGAGGTGAGGAATTCAATTCCAGCAGAATGTTAAAAGTTTCTGTTTTGACCGCTCTACTTCAATATTTACGGTAAATCCACTGGTTGACTAGCGTGAAGATATTTCTCCGGAATCCATCTTCGTCTCCCGAGTTCAGTTAACCTAACGCAGGTAGGCTATCCGTGTGGCTGTGAATGCAGCGTAGGCTACCGTAAATGCAAACGTAGCCGCGACCGCACCAAGCGTCTGTGAGTGCTACGGCGATAGTCAACTTCAAAGGCAGATTTCTCCGTTTCTCACTTGGCGTGACAGGAGAAACCCGACTCCTTTGAATGTTGATATCTCAGTCATATGTCGTCCCATTCATTCCATATAGGTACCGTTCTGAAGGTTGATTTATGCCCTTTCATGAAAACATAACTTTGCGACAAGCGACTGGTTTTGCCGTGGAGGGTCACGTATGTTCATTTCATAACAAAAGCATCATGATATACTAAACATGGCCCAATAAGACTAGTTTACGTCTGATACAATACTGATATTGTAAAATTGGAGATCTGATACACATCTGGTATTGTAAATGTGGATATCTGTATCGAATATTTAATCAGATACAGTCTCTGAGTGTTTTTTTAAACAGAAAATAATTATTTTAATAATCTCTGAATGCAAGACTGCGATTATTGTTCTGCTTAAGGAAATACTTCAATTAAACAGTGTTTTCCTACTAAAACAATGTAATGATCACACACCCACATATCCATCCTAAATGATTTATTAAAATAACATCTCAAAAACTCTTCCTTTAAACACAGTTGTGCAATTTAGTGACGCTCCCTAATCCTGTAGCACTAAAACCATCAGCAACACAGAGATCATGAGTGAGAGCTGGTGTTGTTACGGAAATTAAACAGTATAATGGTGTGATGTGTTTTTGGGCTTATAGTGTGTTGCGTTGCTTGTTCTACTCATTGTCATATCAATATGTAGGAATTAGTGTGAATATTGAACAATAAACCAGCTTTACCACAGTAACACTTCCCATTAAGAACCAACTGAGCGTGCACACATTTACAGATCGGCTCAATGCCACTGATACCCGATCCAGCTATGGACTATCTCTTCTCTCTGTGCCGTTTGCTCTCGACTCGCTGCTTCATTTAACGTCCCGTGACGACAGTCTCTGATTGGCTGTATGTCACTCGAGATCTAGGTTAAGTGGAGAGAATGCTGAGCTTTCTTCACGACAACCTGTTGCTGCTTCATTTGGGATACTACAACGTTTATGTGTCAAATTAAACTTTCACAGTTTTATAATGTGACTAAAATGTTTATTTCATATTATTTAAAGGTAAATTAAAATAATGTAAAAAGTTTAAGTATTTATAAACAATAAAAGTGAATTACATACAGTTTTGTGTTTGTAAAATTCAACTTTTGACACATTTCGTTTTTGTTTTGCATGTTGGTTCTAAAAATTGGTTATTGGCTCCGTTAACTAGCAATAATCGGTATCAATAACCGCTGACCTCTAATTATTTGTCATTGTGAGCACACCACAGCACACAGTGCACCACAACCAAATGTGAGCTCTGCATTTGACCCATCCGTGAAGAAGCAGTGGGCAGCTCACATGGGCAGCGCTTGGGGAGCAGTGCTTGGGGATGGTACTTTGCTCATGAGTACCTCAGTAGTATCTCGACCAGTCCGGGATTCGCTCCGGCGACCTTCAGATCACTAACCGTTACACTACCATCTGCCCCACCTAAAGCTAGACTTAGGCCATGTCCACACGTACACGGGTATTTCAGAAAACGGAGGTTTTTCTATGCGTTTTGGCCTTTCGTCCACACGTAAGCGGCGTTTTGGGTCAGTGAAAATGGAGGTTTTTGAAAACTCCAGCCAAAGTGGCAATTTTTGAAAGTTTAGGTGTGGACAAGAAAAACGAAGATACTAAAAAACGGACCGTTTTGCGCCACTCATATGACGTCACAGTATGCACCATGTCTACATTAGCTTTTCATCTACAATGCAAGGCATGCTTTTGACAGCATTTTTTGCGATTGCGCGTGGACGGAGATATTTTTGAAAATGTGTTCGTGTGGACGCGAAAAAAAAAAAAAAGAAAGCGGAAAATCTCAGTTTTCAGAAATATCCGTGTACGTGTGGACATGGCCTTAATTCTACAGCTGCTATTCAAAAAAGGTAATGTTTACAAAGCTGTTTAATTTCTCATTTCTGATATTCCATCCTTAATTTGTCTTCAATCTTGAATCCAAACGTGTTTGGAGCTCGTAGTCTCCCAAGGACGACTCATTGTTTCTCGCACTAGTTTTTTCAGCTTGTCTCTCCCCTCCCTCCTTCTCTTCCTCCTCTAAGTTTTCTCCTCTGGAGAGGCAGACAGCACGTATGCCCGGCTCCCACAGGGCACCCCACCAGACCCAGACGTTATGTAAGAAGCCTCATCCGTGCAAACGAGAGAGAGAGAGAATGAAAGAGCAGAGCGAGGGAGCCTGCGTTTTCCCGTGCACGCGTTCTGAAATCGCTGGAGCTGAATACCAATAAAGCGTTACGGCAGAGCAGACCTAGCCAAATTCTAACGAAATTCTCCCGAGAGAGACGGAGAGAGAGAGGGGAAGTGAAAGGCGGGGTGGTAAAGAGATTACATAATGATGATGGTGTGAGAGAGAGAGAGAGAGAGAGTGGGCAGAGGAGACGTTGTGAGGTGCAGTGCCGTGAAACAGAACCAAATCGGAACTCCACCTCTGCACTCACACTTTCTCCCTGAAGCAAAACCGCACACACACAGAGCGCAAACACACACACACACACACACACATATATATACACATTGCTGTCATCTCTGAAAAGAGGCAAGTTGATAAGCTTTTTAAACCGTACTTCCCTTCCACCCTGCAGGCTAGGGCTGGGCGATATAACCACAAATCGATATCACGATTAATTAAACAAATCTACCTCGATTACGATTATTTCGTTTTGCTTTTATTGCTCTTTGCCATCATAGTTCTTACTGTACTTCCTGTGCTTACAGGTACCGACCGTACTGTACCTATACCTAACAGTTAACACAAAAATTGTAACAATTTTTGTGTTATGAGGCTTGAGGCTTCTTACATTGTAACAATTTTTGTAAAGAAAGAGTGCACATCTTTGTGAATTTAAAATAAATAATGAAAGCACGCTGATGTGTGTTCACAACTTGAGTTGTTAAGGGGATAGTATATGAGAAAAATATATTTTTAAAACATTTTAAGTGTTGCAGAATTTTAAAAATAATTAGAATAAGTTTGATTTGGATCTTCCCTGCACTGAATGAATAAAACAAGTAGAAAAGTGCAACACATCAGCAATCCCACTTCTACTTTGGTCTCGGAGGCCTCACCTCAGTTTTGGAATCTGTGCCCTCATCTCGGTAATCAGGATTCACCTAAAAAAAGGGCACAAACTCATATCTGTTAGGGGCACACGCACTTATTTTGTGAAAATATGCAGAACACACATCCATTTTCAGTATCCTTGGCTTTATCACTATGTGGCCAAATCGACTTTTGTAAATTATTGACCACAAAGCAAAAACACTGGCATTCAGAACATTTATTTTGCAGAAAATTGCAACTGATCGCAATAACGAAATAGATTCAAGGTTGCTACAGTGGGAAAAATACCCGGATTCCTAAACATTGTCCTACACATTTTCCATTTTTCCCCAAACTCAACTTCACTGTGGAAATAACTACTGATCTACTTAAATAAACATTGATTTCTCCATACTAGTGTGATGTGACAAAAAACATCAGATGGCGAAATGAAAAACCTCTATCGTTTCATATTGTAATTGTTTATTCCGTGGTGTCACAAAATGCAGTAGTCACCACCACGCCACGTGGATGCAGGCACAGAGAACTCCATGCACGCAGCTGAACTTTCACACTCTCGCTCAGACCTATGGAACACCAAAATTCACCTTAAAGGTACCTTACTAGAGCGCCATAAACAGCGCCGGCTTTTACAGACAGGTGTAAAAAGGTGTAAAAAGCGGCGCCAGAAGAGCACCACAAAAAAGTGACATTTTTAACGGCCTAAAATAAAAAATAGGTATTTTTAATGAATAAAGTAGTGTTAAAAACGGGTGCTTACTGTCATTTGGAGAGAATTACTAATAAAAAAATTATTCTATATCAGTTTGTCCAGAAGAAAGCTAGGACAAATCAGCAGTCTCCTCCGTCAGGGGTTACAAAAAATAAACTAGACGAGACGAGAGCCGCTCATAACGTTGGGAACACTGCCATCTACAGCACACAGGCTGCAGACTCTTCAAGCTGCACCGCTTCCATTTTCTCCCACAAAAAGCCTAAATATGCAGAGAGAGAAAGAGGTGAAGTGTCCGTACCTCTGCTGCCAGGTATCTTCCAGAGGCCAAGTGCTTGAAACGGAACAAACTGTTCCACTGCCCAGCTCCACCTCGACACGGGTCGTAATGCACCACCTACGACCAAAACACGTTTATCACTGATCAGAGAGAAAAACACTCATGTGAAACAAGCAACTCAAGGTCATTAATAGCAACTTTTAAACCGTAGCTTTTCAAGTGACAAGTCACTTAAGATTAAAAGTAACTAATCTACACCCAATCTTACAGCTGAAAAATACAGTTGTTAGTTACCAGTGTTGGGCACATTACTTTAAAAACAGTAATTAGTTATAGTTGCTAGTTACTTCTTCCAAAAAGTAACTGAGTTACAGCATTATAAAGGTAACTAGTTACCAGGAAAAGTAACTTATGCATTACATTTTTAGAAAAATGTTCAAATATGTCAAAAATGTGGACCCCCTTCCCCCTTTGATGGAAATTTAGCTGTACGTTCAATTATTTGTAATAACACTGACTATTAAATATGTGTAATTAATGAAATAGACACTTAAAATAAATAAAAGTCTAAATATAAATAAAATAATACATTTTTAACAGAAAACATTGTACACAAATCTACATTATTCTAATATTGCTGTGGGACAATGTGAGACAAGACACCTATCAAATTTAATATATCATTGTAGATTTGGTCATTACTATGTATATAATACATAGTAATGATCATCATCCCTTATGTGGTCGTCTCGCCCCTCCCCTAAAGAAAAGAAAAAGGCTTTGCCGCTCCTGTGGCTCAGAGCTTGGTCGGATGAAAACAGCTTAATAACAGTAACGCGCCGCATGTTATTTTCAAGAACAGTAACGACGTTGTAACGATGGAAACAGTAATTGTGTAGATTACCCGTTACTGAAAAATGACTTATTTTTAAGTAATGCCGTTATTCCCATCACTGTTAGTTACACTACAAGCTACAGAGAAAAGTGGCTAACTACATCCAAACTGTTTCATGCAGTCAGTCTTCATATTTCTGCTGTAGCATATTCTTATGAGCTGATAAATTAAAAAAAAAATGAAACACGATAAACGTATTATGAAAATTGATATATTTAAATAAGTGTAAGTTATGTCCGTTTGGCCTTTCAGTATATATAGTACCTACTTTATTCTTTTTTTACTCTAATGTTTGTATTTGCATTTTTTTGTACTTTGTATCTGTATTTATTTTTGTTACCTTATATTTTGCACAGTTTACATTAATAAAGTAACATTTGCAATCATTTCTCCGCAGCTCATTCTATTGAAAAATCGTAAGAAAATCGTATTGTGAACTTAAAATCGTGAATTGCATCGAATCGTAAGTGGAGTGCATCGTTACAACCCTTATAACTACACATTCTTCCTTCCATTTTCATTTCGCAGCTGCTGTGGCAAAATACACCTTTTACACCAATATTTGTTGTTGTGGTTTGGATGAGGGTTTGCAGCGGTCACCACCATGCCTCATGGGTGTAGACACAGAGAATTCTATGCTGAGCAAAATCTCATGTCCGTGCACGCTCAACTCTGGCTACACGCATGCTCGAAACAATCTGCACCCTCACACTCAGATCTATGGAACACCAAAGGTGCCACAATCCACCTTTGTTGAGATGAGTGCACACAGACGCTAGATTTTCCTTGTAAAAGTTCCATTAAAAATGTACTATATTGTGATCAGGATATGACGTGAGTTATGTTGAGATATGAGATTTTAGTCATATCGCACGGCCCTGTTTTTGTAGCGTTTCGCTTCATTATATCACTATTTATTAAAAAAATGTTAGTTACTTGTAAAGCTACAGCATTTGAAAAGCTAATTTGCCTCTTGTAAGCTTCTGAAGGAAGTAGTTAAGTTAGAAGTGTCACTTCTTGTAACACTGACAACATGTCTAATGTCTAATGGATGTTTTCATTTTGGATTGATGTTATGGGCTCGTTAAACAATGAATTGACGTACAAATGTAGATCAATGTATCATTACACCCGTATCGATGAGCACTCGTGGAAGAATATACAGCTCACTGTCATTAGAAACGGTGGTGTGGAGCAAAAAGAAACAGAATGTTCTGGAATGTTGGCTTTATGGAAATCTCCTGAAGGGACATAATGCAGCATGTTTGAGATTGTGTAAAAGACAAAATGGCTTCAACGATCCCTGTACGTACCTCGACTTCCCAGAGTGCTTTAGAGCTGGTGGCTGAGGTGGCTGATTGGCGCAGAGTGGTCCTGAGGAAAACATGCTGCTTCTTCCTGTAGTCGTCACAGGTCAGAAACTTCTCCTGCTCAGCATGGAACAGCCTCACCACATCGCCCTGAGAGTAAGAGAGATGGAAAAGACCGAATCATCACAGTTCAGTGCTCATGACCTAAACATAGTCCAAAAAGCTTAACTTTGACAAACTGATTTTCCACATTGTCAACTGCTGCATTCAGAATTAAATCTTGAGTATCATGTTGCCCACCACCCAGGGTGCAGAGGCCCCGCACACTTACCCCCTTTAAGACATCGTCCTTGTAATCACTGAACTTCATGAAGAGAGTGACTTTCCAGCTGGTGTTACAGTTCACAGCGTTCACCTGCAAAACACACACATTGTAGATAGTCAATTTTGTTGGATTTAGGTATGGGCAACATGGACAGCATCTTTTTGAGGAAGCGTATGGGGATTTAGGGATTGGCCACATGGGGCAGTTTAGTCCAGGGTGGCACCTTGTTGGGAGAGAGGTGGAGGGTTTAGGTATAGGCCCAGGGTGGCATCTTGTTAGGGACACAGTGGTAGATTTAGGTGGGGATGACATTAGCAGCATCTTGCTGGAGGTGCAGCGGTACATTTAAGTACTGATGAGATGGACATCTTGTTGGAAGGGTGAAATTTAGGACGACATGGGCAACAGTCTTGAATGGCACCTAGTTGGGGCCACAGTGGTGGTTTTGGGGTGGTTTTATGGGCAACATGGGCAGCAGCTATATTAAAACAGGAGCTTGGCTGTGGCAGCTAAGCAGCTTGCAGTTTGAAAAGCTACTGTTTAAAATGTGTCTCCCCAACACTGCCAACTTCCCTGTACTTCTTGCACATCTCACCTCTTTACATCCCAGGTTGTCCAGAAGCTCTATGTTGCTGGCATGAAGAGGCTGGCCAGCGTTGACGGGCATGAGGACCACTTTATCCCCCCCCACCACCTAAACACATTCAAACACACCACAGCAACACCGAAAACACACACACACACACACACACACACGAGAAACATCTTTAGATTAGCCACTCGTAATAAGAGCAGAGGTGGAAGTGAGGCATTGTGTAAATCATTAAAAACATACGCAGTGATATCAAACCCTGTGGCATGCAGAAAACTGTGTGCAGGTTACGGAACAGAACGGCATCCTCATCTGTCTTACAGCAGGAATGTTGCCGAGTGCTACTGGACAGACTCGTTTGGTTGGGTGACTGGGTGTGTGCAGTTGGCGAGTCAGTGAGGCATGTCCACACACGACAGTGAGATGTCACACATGTCAAAACGGCAAGGCTCTGAGGTGAACAGTTTCACAAAAATTAAGCGTTCTTAAACGTTACCAAGTAGAGCTGCAAGACGTATGTTTCACATGCACAATAATCACTTACCCCGTTATGTCATGGTATGAAAGTAAGGATGCACGATATGGGAATTATCAGCCGATGCCAATATCCAATATTTTTCATGCTTATACTATCTGCTGATGCTGATGCCGTTACCAATAAGGCCTCGTTCACACGGACGTCTGAACCAGGCGTTTTTCTGCCGTTCGTGGTGCCAGGTGAGGGCCGACTGAACGCCGACCGTTTTTCTGCTCATTGGAGCAAATCAAAGCATCCAGACAACGTTTTCTTGGCGTCGAAATCCCAACAAACGCGAGGAAAACGACGCTAATGCGAACGCCAGTGAAACGCCAATCGAACGCAGCTGCAAAACACAGCAAAAACGCGTATGGCGTTCAGAGGGCGTTCATTTCTAACGTCCGTGTGGACGAGGCCTAAAAGACGAGACTTTGCTCGCAAAATTTCCCCTGTGCCCAATTTGGCACAAAATTAATGCCAGCTCTGACATTTCTAACACAGTGCCAAGTCAAGCAAGCGTGAGTTGAGTGAGGGCGGAGCATTTTGAGAGTGGTGCAAAACATTTTAAGAAAAAGTCACTTTCTGCCCTATGTAGCGTACCAAGTCGAAAAGGGCATGTGTCACACTCCATGTGCACTACCTAGTGTGTAGAGAAACGTTAAGTTATGACCCCGGCTATTTCCTGAGATGCATACTACCACATAGAAAAGTATGATAACAGCACCTTACCTACCATACTATTACGTGGGGTAGTACGCGGCACAGACGCAGCCCATGTGCGAGCTCACATTCGCTAAGTGAGACAGAAATGCAATTTACTTCAACAGCGTGTGCAGAGAGAATTGAGCGTGTAAAGACAAGAGATTTTGCTGGTTAACGTTCCACCATGTGCTCCGCCATACAGAAGGCGCGGGCCGCATAAAATCTCACCTCAGAGTTTGGACATGACTGGTACATGCTCTAGCTTTCTGACGTGCAATAAATGTGTCATTTAATATCGTGTAGAAATATCGGGTGATTCCGACAGGATTCCCATATGATCGTGCATTCATATAAAAATGCAAGGTCGCACTCTTCTAATTTTTCATAAATAACGTTAATGTTGAGCGGCACAGTGGTGCAGTGGTTAGCGCCGCCGCCTCGTAGCGAGAAGATACTGGGTTCGAGCCCCGGTCGGCCTCTCCGTGTCGGCCTCTCCATGTTTGCATGGGTTTTCTCCAGCTCCCTTCCACAGTCCAAATGCATGCAATGTAGGTGTTAGTGGCCTAGCGATAGGACACTCGTCTTTGCACCAAGAGGTTGTGGGTTCGAATCCGACCTCTGACGTTACCAACACTGGGTCCCTGAGCAAGACCATTAACCCTAAGTTGCTCTCAGGGGAACTGTCCCTGAAATTAGGAACTGTAAGTCGCTCTGGATAAGAGCGTCTGCTAAATGCTGTAAATGTTGGTTGGCGACTCTGAATTGGCCCTCGTAGGGTGTGAAAGTGTGTGTGATTGTGTGAGCCCTGCGGTGTGTTGGTGCCTGCCCAGGGTTGTTCCCCGTCTTGCGCCCGTAAGTGCCTCTCCACTATAGTTCTAATGCACTCCTGGTATCGCCTGGCCTTAGTACTAGCCAATCCTGAAAAAGGCATATCAGTTATTAAAAACAGAATGAGAGTAAAATCCAGCGCTATCACCAGCCTGCATGTGCATACGCAATCCATAAGTCTACCTTTATCCTAAAACAAATAAAGCACTGCTAGGCGGCACGCGAGGAAGTGTAAAATCAAGGCGCGTGAATATGTAAATGCAGCTATGTGTTGACCCAAGGCTGTCTCTGCACCCCTCAGGGCACACACACAGACTAGATCAACACATGCTCCACAGAGGGGAAGGCAACCATGACAACTCCCGAAATCACCGTCCGTCGACAGTTAAATAAGTAGCATCAGTGAAGTTTATATTTGCAATACAACTGGCTAACACTGGGGCTCCAAGATTCTTAGCAGCAGTCAGGGCTGGGCGACACATCATCAAATTAATATCTCGATTAACTTAACATTTGACCTCGATTACGATTAATGAGTTTAATAATGTTTTGGGGATTTTATTGCCCTCATAGTTCACTGTAAGGTTTGTACTGTAAATATGCTCAACTTTTAAAGCTGGGATAATTTTTCTAATGAAAGAGAGCATCTTTGTGATTTAAATTAAGTGAAGGAAGCACATATATTTATTTATTTATTGTTCATTATTATATTATTAATTGTTTTTCTTTTACATTTATAATGACCTATTATAAATTTTTGTTATTTTTTACCTTATTTTTTATTTAATTATTGCTCTGTTGGATTGTTATTTATTTTATTATGTCTTACTCAACCTTCTTTTTCAAGGTGTACCTGAAAGGTGCCTATAAATTAAAGGTCGAGCGATTATTGTGAGGGTCGGTTATCAGGGCCGATATTAGCCATTCTGCCGATTATCTGTGTTTAATTTTGACAGACACCGATATTAAGTAATTACAAGGTGCGCTACCGTGGCCTTACTGCCGTTTGCTCTCGACTCGCTGCTTCATTTAGGGCTGGTTTCTTGCTCATTAACTGACCTTGGATTCGTCTTAGACGAAGTTGTAGCACCAAGCTAGGCTAGGACTAAAGTGCTTTGTGACAATGACTGTTGTTAAGAGCGCTATATAAATAAATTTGAATTGAATTGAATTGAATTGACTAGGCTTAATCCTCGACTGGGGAATTGGCCCTTAATGTCTCGCCCACAACAGTCTCTGATTGGCTATAAGTCCCACAAGATCTAGGTTAAGTGAGGAGCACGCGGAGCAGCTTTGCTTTCACCACCACAACCTACTGCTGCAATTTGGAATACTAAAATGTTGAATTTTATAGTTGTATAATGTGCCTAAAATGTTTATTTAATATTATTAAAGTTAAATTAAAATAACGTAAAAAGTTAGGGTTCATAAACAATAAAGTTGGTATTTGTAAAATATAAGAATTTGACGAAGATGTTCTTTTTTGCATATTGGTTAACAGGCTCGTTAACTAGCAATTATCGGTATTGATATCGGCCCTGAAAAAACAATATCAGCCAATCTCTACTATAAATAACATGAATTTATTATTATTATTATTATTGTTGTTGTTGTTGTTGTTGTTATTATTTGTAGTTGCAGAATGAAAGGGGCTTAGTCATGTGACAACACATGCAAAAGTTTGTTTTGAAAGTATTAAAAGAATAATTTTTTATGAATTAATTCATTCATACTTAATGAAATTTAGGGTTCCAGAACTGTCAAAATAACCAAAATAACCATATTGAAAAAAGATTACGTCAAGTAGAGGTTCTGAATGTTGGGTTTGATTAATTGCCCAGCCCTAACCAGCGATCCTTTTAAACCTGGGTCTGAAACGAGTGTTTGGTATTGAACGCGATCAGGCTTTGAAGTGAGCAGTGGAGTTGTAATTCACATGCAGGCTGTCATGCTGCACACTGTGCGTGTGTGTGTGTGTGTGTGTGTGAACCATTCAGCAAATGTGTAAAACACACAGACGCACAGGTCACGTGCCATAATGAGTTAATATACCTTCAGACTTTGGCCGCTAAGTTTAAAAAGAGATAAAAAAAAGTCATGATGTTAATCTGCATATGGGTGAAAAAGAGACATTTAGTTACAAACACTTACTTCCCTGCGTGGAAACATAACACAGATACACAAAAACTTTCCAGTAAGAATGAATAACAACTATAATAAACATTTACTGATTGAAAGACAGAATTGGCTGCTGAGGTAACATTTGCACAATGATGTTATTAAAGATAACTACTGCATTTATTTGCAGATTTTAGCCTAGATTAGAGTTTATATTTATAGTTTATTTATTAATGTGTGCTGTATTACTTTTCACATAGCACAAAAACTGGAGAAACATTGTTCCATCTCACTATAAAAGAGCAGAGAAGAGAAAGGTCCAGCTTCAGAAGGTAAAATTACTTGCAGCTTTTCCTTCCAACCCATTTATTCATAGGAGAATGAGCCCAAAAACTCAACGTACGGCATGCTAAAATGAATAACATTTATTAAAGCTTATGTGAACTTATGTTGAGTGTGAAGTCAACATAATGTGTTAAAAGCTGTTCTAAATGTTCATCAGTTGTTACAAGCATTAACACCTAAGAGGGTTGGGATTAAAACATGGCAGAAATTTCACTTTCTGGAGCTGGACTTTTCCACCACTGTATGTAAAGCTGTAATGACAAAGTTTACTTTGACTCTGAAAGAGAGAGGACGAAAAGAGAGACAGACAGGGAGATGGACAGACAGAGAGAGAGATTCAGATCAGGGGTTCCTACATTGTCTCCTTCACTGCGCAGCTTCCAGAAGGGCTGGATGTAAAACCAGGAGCCCTCGTTCCCTGATGGATCCAAAGACACCCGCATGGCGTTCTTCTCCAGCAGAGCCGGGAGACGTTTATTCACCGTCAGGTATTTATTACTCTTAATGTGTAGCAGCTGAAACACACACACACACTTCAAATGTTATTCACATACAGAGATTTGAGATGCTCTTCTACTTCTATTTCTAGTTTAAAGTTCATATTTAATACTCCATTTCTAGTTTAAAATGCATATTTTGTATTCTATTTATATATTGTTTATTCTATATGTGACCCGATCTGCCGTAATGAGTCGGAAGTCGACGTTCTATTTATTTTATCACTTTTTTCTTTTTTATCTGGCGAAAGAAAAGGTTCAAAATTTATCTGGTCTCCAAAAAGAAAAATCGCCATTTTTGTGATGTTTTTCAACATAATTATTCAAGATTAAATAAACAGAACGTCGACTTCCGACTCACCACGCAGATCGGGTCACATGTGCCCTATTTGTTCTTGTATAAGTGAGTGATTATTTGTCATTGTGAACACACCACAGCACAGCACACAGTGCACCACAACCAAATGTGATCTCTGCATTTAATCCATCCGTGAAGGAGCAGTGGGCAGCTAACAAACGCCCGAGGAGCAGTGCTCTGGGGACGGTACCTTGCTCATGAGTACCCTTGACTGATTCAAAACCTGCGAGTTTGGATCACGGGCTAACACCTCATCAAGTAGGCCACCACCACCAACTGCCCCAATATCTGTACAGTATATAGCAGAGATGACAAAGTTTACTTTGATATGGGCAAAATATTGTCATGACATTTTTCTAAATTGATCGATATGGAATTATATATTATTGTTGCAGTTTATACTGCAAATCTATGTTACTAATTCATATTGATGCATCAGCGGTGCACACATTTATCTGCACAGATATGTACCGATTTATTCCCAAAATTGGAGGCTTTACTAAAAAATGATGCAGCAAATGCCTGTAAACAGCAGATTTTCTGGAAGATCACTTGGTAGAAGCGGTGTTGCTTACGTTACCAATTCCGGAATCACATTATGAACGCTCACAGTGTAAGAGTAATTTAGTGGTGTGACGAGACGAGACGAGATTAAATACATGTAGATTGCTGACAAGAACAAAACGAGACGAGATTTTAAAGTGAACTTCAATGATGAAACATGGCCTTTTTATTTGATCATTGAAAGATATAAACGCCAAGTGCGCGCAGGTACTTAGTGCATGAAGTGACTGACCTCTCTGTACGATTCTCATCACACCATCACTGTGCATCAGCTTAACTTCTAAAGTGTAAATCATCTCATTAAATCATCAGATTGTACATACTAAAATCACCTTCTTCAATAAAACACGTTGGAGGTGTAATCCCTGCAATTACAATAAAAATCGATATTTTTGATGTTTTTCAACATAATCGGCCCGTATCTAAATAAATACAACGCCGACTTCTGACTCATTACGGCAGATCGGGTCACAATTAGAATAGGATACTGCTGAACACATCACAATCTAAAATCTTCAAATAACCCCAAACTCGCCTTTCTTGTTGCTGCTTTTTGGTTTCGCGACTGAAACACGCGGTTTTAATATTCGCTATATCAACTTGGAACAATATTAGCACCTGATTGGAGACCAAATCAGCTTTTTCCAAGCCTGTGATTCGCTTTTTTTTGTCAGACTTATAGCACAGTGTCAAATGAAGACGTACAGACGCCAGATTTTATGGTGAAAGTTCCACTGCACGCTCAGAATTTTGGCACAAAAAAACAACATACTATGTTACAAGTCAGCCACCCTTTCGACACCTTCCACCTTGTCATTGCTTAACATCATGAGATCGCTGGGTATGAGATCATGTCACATCCCTAGCAGCAATTTCTTCTGCGAGGAATGGGCTGAAATGACAAGAAGCAACATTGGTTGGAACAAAAATGATCAAAACGATTGCCTAGCACTATTCACAAACTTAGGGGCAGTTGGTAGTGTAACAGTTAGGGAGCTCGCTCCGTGATCGGCAGGTCGCCATTTCGAATTTTGGACCGGAAAGGTACCAGTGAAGTATTCATGAGCAAGGTACCGGCCCTGCTCTTCGGCACTGCCCATCAGCTGTCCAGTTTTTCCACGGGTGGGTCAAATGCAGAGATCACATTTGGGGTGCATTGTGCTGCGTCAGGTTCACAATAACAAATTATCCCTTACCACTTCTGCGCGCGCGGAGACGCCATCCAATTATGTAAATTTTCAAATGTATAGTCAGTTTTACAACGAAAGTCAATATAAATTTAGCTCATTAAAGCAGCAAAAATGATAATGGTGGAAGCCGGAAGCTTTCTTCACATGACTCAAACGAAGAATAAACAGGCCACAGTCATTTTATACTCCAAACTGCAAAATTAACGTACAACTTTCAAAAGAAATGAAATACAGAGTGGAGCTGGGAAAATGTATGAATGATTTGCCCCTTTCTACACTTCTGGCAGGAGTACAGAGGCAACTAAAACCCTTTAAAGCGAAACAGAAAAACAACAGACCAAGGCTCTTTCGCCAGACATCACTCAAACTGTCAGAAACCGGCTTGCCTCCTCTCTCTCAACCTGACTACACAGCACAAACAAACAGAATTAGGCACGGCCCTGGAGAACAAAACGGCCAGTTGATAAGGAGGCAAGTCCGGCTGCGAATTCTGTATGACTTGGCTGTATTTTGACCACTGCCAAGCAGCTTGTTCTCCGTCGCGTTCTGCTTCTGTTCCAGTTCTGCTGCATGCTGGGAAACGGAGGAGGAAAGCAAACTGGACATGAAACCTCATTTATACATGATAAATCATTTCTGTTCAAATTTTGGGAATCATCTATCAACTGCTCTGCTCGTGAAAAAAAATACTCTATGCCGCTCTGGATATTCACCAATGTTTTCTTCTTTGATATGAGTTTTTATGTAAGTATACGACTGTGCAATATAATGAAATATATTGGATAATGAAATTAAAACGTCTTTAGTTTCATATTATTCTCTATCGTTTATTTGGTGAATGGTGGCACCTTTAGCTCTCCATAGATCTGAGAGTGAGGTCAGGCAGATCTGAGTGCGCCCACAGTGTTTTGAAAATGCACTACATTGTGATATGCATTGCTATCGGGCTTTGAGATTTTGATATATCATATCAAGTAAGGGCTGCAAATTAATGATTATTTTGTTAATCGATTAATCTGCCGACTATTAATTGGATAAAAAGAGAAGGAAAAAATCTCATTTTCAGCATTTTTTAATAAACCAAACTGTCTGCCTCTATTTTTCTATATTTATTTTTTACTGTCTAACAGTATAAAATTAGTTGAATTTTTTTGATTAATTGAAAATAATTAAAGTTTTGGCCGTTTTTAGCCAATTTGGACTCATTTTGTTCTACAACTCCTTTTTGACTCAATTCCGGGAAATAATTACATTTTTGCGCAACATGGCTCTCACATGAGAGTTAAGGGCCACAATAACACAGTGGACACACGTGGGAATAATCACTGAAAATATCAAGTAAATGTCTGTGTTGTGAGTAGAACGCTGGTTGTTGTTCTTTATCAGTTATAAATGTGACCTCTCCACGGCAAACCAGTCACTTCTTTGCAAACGGAGGTTTTGAGAAAAACGAGCGCTTATGCATAGTAAAATGGATTTTTGTTTTTAGTGTTTTGAAACAGTGGGAAGGTCTATACTGTACTGTTGTGAATAAATTTGGCTGAAAACTTACCTTTTCCATCCTAAAAAACGTGACTTTCGAGGTGAGGAATTCAATCGGCAGAATGTTGTGTTTGTGTTTTGACCATTTACTCCAATATTTATGGTAACCACTGGTTAATTAGCGGAAGATATTTCTCCGAATCCATCTTCGTCGAGTTCAGTTAACCTAACGCAGGTAGGCTATCCGTGTGGCTGTGAATGCAGCGTAGGCTACCGTGAATGCAAACGTAGCGACCGCAAGCACTGCTAAGCCGCCTGTGAGTGTTACGGGCGAGGTCACCTAAAGCAGATTTCTCCGCTTTCACTTATGGACAGGAGAAACCTCAATTTTGAATGTTGATATCTCAGTCATATGACGCCCCATTCATTCCATATAGGTATCGCTTGAAGCTTGATTTATGCCCTTTCACAAAAAACATAATAACTCAATTTTGAAAATTCTGCCATGTTTACTGGTTTTGCCGTGAAGGTCACAAATAAAATTTTGTCTGTAATAAGCGAAGATTTAACGAACTGAACGCCAGAAGTTAATGACTTCCTGGAGAGAGTCGTGGAGCTAACAAACAGCACGTGTTTACATCGTGTTAAAATCACGTTCACGTTTCTACGCAATTACTTCAGTTCACTTCAGTTACTGACATCAAGACACGGCACTGGTTCTCGTCTCCTTCTTATCCTTCTTTTATGGCCGTCGGCGTCCAGCTTAACGCTGCCTTACTGCTGCTGCGGCTTTTGTCTTTAACATTGCCCCTACATTACAGGCAGCCACCGTACGTATGTGTATAATAACATAGACCCAACTAATCCATTATTAAATTAGTTGCCAACTATCTTACTAATTCCATTTAAATTATTACCTACATATTGGGTATGGCCCAAGGTAAGAACAGACCAAGAACAAAATGTAGGAGACAACTCTTGCACAAAATTCTATGTTTGTGCAAAACAAGAATCTTTCTAGGTTTTCTTCAATTCCACAGCAGTATAATATTATACTATACTACTATCTCCGCATTGCGCCCGTAGTTCCCAGGATAGGCTCCGGTCCTCCGCGACCCCGGTCTGGATTAAGCGGGTCGGATAATGAATGAATGTGAAACATCAACCATACGTTATGACGGCCTTAACATTTCTGTTCTACAGGCTTTGGGCCTGACATCTTTAATTTCCTACATCAAATTCTAAGGCCTTTTGTAAGTTTACAGCTGCTGATTTAAAAACTCAAACTAAGTGAACTGCTGTGAAAACATCAAGTGTACCTGCAGTTTTTTAAAGAGATCCCCTTCTGTGTTGGGTTCCCCTGCTTCCCTGTTTGGCCTTCCAAACTGCTTCTGGGCCGAGTATCGTCTACAGGGCGTTAATTTGAAGAGACAGTCTGAGGAAAATACAAGAAAAGTTTACACAAAAAAACAAAAGATCAACAAAAAGAGAGTCGTAACTCGAAACTTTCAGACTCAAATTACTGTTAGCAGTTACTGCCTTGTTCATCAGACATCACTTTCACACTGCTTTATGATCGATCTTCACACTCTGGAGATCACCCTGATTCATGTGTGCAGCAAAAAGGTTGAAATGAGTGTCAAAATTCTACGCAATCTGTGTTTACATTTTCAACCATTCAAAATGAACATAACTATTTTTGGTCTTATTCCTTCTCCAGAACACCCAATGTGTTGTGTTAAAAAATATATGTGACGTGGAATACAACTGGGAATTGTTGCAGAATTTACTTTTAGGATGCAACGATCCAACTTTTTTTCAGTTCCGATATCGTGCCGAGCATTTCATGGGTATCGGCCCCATCCCGAGTACCCCATCCCGATCCGAAAGTTATTTTTTCCACCTTACAGCTCTAAGGGAATTTGGGGGCGGTCTATATCAGCCGCTTTCAATCCCAGTCCTCACCACCGCTTCTGCACATATTCAGTATTTTCCTGTGACTGTCACATCATGCCTCTACGTTGCTTATTAGCTAATCAGTAGCATCAGCTGTGCTGTGGGTCGGGAAAGTCGAATCACTGTATTAAGTGATGAGACATGAACATGTAAAAAAGAGGGAAAGCGTTTGATTTCATGACAGAGTTGTGCTAAATCTAACCATCTGAATAAAGTATTGTTTTCTTATCCAAGCCGCTAATATGAAGATGATCAACTTCTGGTTTCTGAATTTCTTGGTGGATTGGTGAGATTCCAGCCCTGGTTGTGGCAACACACCTGTCATCCACTCAATTTGGTGAAGGACAAAACATGTTATAACATCATATTCCCAGCTGGTAAATAGTTCAGCTGAAATTTGTGATATAGATACTGGATGACTCTAAATTAACCCTATCGCTTTCATATTATTATACTTACTTGCCTTTTATTTATGGTGTCTAAAATGTACACAGTGCACTGCAATATGCTTTCGTGGTTTGGTGAAGGGTTTGCAGTAGGGCTGCAACTAACAATTATTTTGTGTATTGATTAATCTGATAATTTTTTCGATTAATTGATTACTAAACGGATAAAAATAAAAAAAAGTATTTAAATTCCAGCATTTAAAAAAACCAAACTGTTTCTATTTTTCTATATACATTTTTTACTCTCTAACGTTATAAAATGGAAAAACATTTTCTGATTAATTGAAAATGAAGAAATATTGAAGTTTTGGCAATTTTTAGCCAATTTGGACTTATTTTGGCCTATAACTCATTTTTGACTCATTTCTGGGAGAGAACTACATTTGTGCAGGGATGGCTGCCCACATGAGAGAGTCAATGCACACAATAACACGGTGGACACACGAATAATCACTGAAATATCAAGCAATGTCTGTATTGTAGAGTAGAAATATGTTTTTATATTTATCAGCTAAAAATGAGTTTTATTCTGTACAAACGGGAAAGATTTGGACTGAACTGGACACTTTAGTGAATGACTTCCCGGAGAGTCAGTTATCAAACAGCACGGTTTACATCGTGAAAAAATGTCGCCTATGTGTTTCTTGCCACAGAATTACCCTTCTAGTTTTAGTGAGGGCTAGACACGGCACTGGTTCTTGCCTCTTCTTATTCTTCTTTTTTATGGCTGTCACGCCCAGCTTAATGCTGGCAAGCATTGCCACTGCGGCTTTGGTTAGCTTACTGCCCCCGTTACATTAGGAGGTACCCACTGTATGTATGTGTATAATAACGTAGACCCAACTAATACATTATTAAATTAGTTGCCAACTATCTTAATAATCAAATTTAATTGATTTAAATTGATTTGTTGATGCAGCCCTAGTTTGCCGTTATCACCACAGCGCCACGCTCAACTCTGCCTACACATACGCTTCAAACACTACGCAACGCCAAATCTGCCTGCCTAAGCGTAAGCTAATTATAAGCGACACTCTTAGCCCCGCCTCTTGCCTTTTAGGTGATTAAAGCCAAACCGAAGCGAGGTATCGGCTTGACGCCCACTCGCGGATTTCCGTCCATTGGACTCTAGCTGTGATGGAATCCCACTATCTACGCCCATTTAGACTATTTCTAATGATTATTTATATAGTTAAATAAATATTTTATAGTTTTGTAATTGATTTATTCTTTTGACTTAGTGAGGTAGCACACATAGTCCTAATGAATAGCAATGCTACAAAAAATTGCGATAATAATTTCTTTCCGCTTTCGGTTTCGTCAAGGTTTCTCATTTTCGTTTTGGCCACAAATTTCATTTTCCGTGCATCCCTGCAGATTCCAATACACTTCTTTATATTATTGTGCATCCTGCAACATGATATTTTGCTTTTTATGAATAAATGAATACATTTAAGAGAACATGTAATCTGAATCATAAATTGGGTGAAGGTTAAAAAACTGATTTTATTATTAGGCCATATAGTTCAGCACACAATAAGGGACGATATCACATATATATTCATTTCCCCACTCGGATCCTTCGTCAAGACTGAGCAGAGTCAAGCCTGTAGGACTATTTTTGACTGGTTTTCGCTTCTGAATGAGGCCGAAAATGACATCATTCAACATCGATACAATCTCCAGGTTTAGCAAAGTGAACAGAGAGGTCATCAGAAGCTAAAACCCTGATCAATCCCTCATAATATGTGCTCTACATTCTGAATCAACAAACCATTCAACTCTTTCAAAACTAAGACCGCACTGGCATTTGTTCCCTCTGACGCACATTTTTACTTGAACTTCCTCCCACAACAGAGCCACACAGGCAGCTTTGGCAGCAGATTACGAAATACATGCGACTGTCAATCAGGGCCGGAGCTATATGATGGCCAGGGGAAACTGTCCACGTCTGGTTAAAAGCATTCGGTGGGGAGCAACTGTCCACGTCTGGTTAAAGTTATTATCTAGCGGGAGCAACTGTCCACGCTCCGTTAAAGTTATCTGGGGGACTGTCCACTTCTGGTAAAAGTCATAGTACATTCACTTCTGGTTAAAGTTATCTAGGTGGAGGAGCAACTGTCCACTTCTGGTTAAGGTCATCTGGTGGGGGAACTGTCCTCTCTGGTTAGTTATCTGGGGGAGCAACTGTCCACTTCTGGTTAAAGTAATCTGGTGGGGGAACTGTCCACTTCTGGTTAAAGTTATCTGGGGGGAGTAACTGTCCACGCTTGCTAGTTATCTGGGGGAGCAACTGTCCACGCCTGGTTAAAGTAATCTGGGGACCTGTCCACTTCTGGTAAAAAGTCAGGCAACTATCCACTTCTGGTTAAAGTCATCTAGGGGGCAAACCCTCCACTTCTAAAGGAAGTTATCTAGGTGGGGGAGCAACGTCCACTTCTGGTTAAGGTCATGTGGTGGGGGGGCAACTGTCCACTTCTGGTTAAAGTCATCTGGTGGGAGGAACTGGTCCACTCTTGGTTAAGGCCACTGGTGGTAGTCTCTGTCCACTCTGGTTAAAGTTATCTGGGGAGCAACTGTCCACGCCTAAAGTTAAGGTCATCTGGTGGGGGGGCGACTCTCCACCCCTGGTTAAAGTGGGGGGGGGGGAACTGTCCACTTCTGGTTAAGGTCATCTGGTGGGGGGGGAACTGTCCACTTCTGGTTAAGGTCATCTGGTGGGGGGGCAACTGTCCACTTCTGGTTAAAGTCATCTGGTGGGGAGAGGTGGGAGGGTCAACTGCCCACTTAGTTAAAGTCATCTGGGGGGGCAACTGTCCCACCTCTGGTTAAAGTCACCTTTATTGTTTGTTTGGCTTTTCTGCCAAAAACCAAAAGCTCCAACACCAAAAGACTTTTTTCAACACTCCTTTTCGAAACCAAAATGAAACAACAAAGACATTTTTTCATTTCCCACTTTGCATTCAAATGAACAGAAAACATACATATGGCGTCACATCAATGCCAAAACTAGAGCGCGCAAAATCGCTTGCCGCAAAAAATTTGCGGGCGTAAATGTGAAACTCGAGAGCACAAAATTAAGAATCGAGTGCGCGGTTGTGATAATATTGCACGCAAACTGTATTTTTCCTCTCGCGAATGTCTTTTTTCCTCTTGATGTGTTAAATGTTCTCGCACGCAAAGTTAGGTTTTTCTGTAAAAACTGTCTGTAGTGTGCAGTCAATCACAAGAGAAGGAGCCATCGGCCAATAGGATTCGCCGGCAAAAATACAGTTCGCGCGCAATATGATCACAACCGCGCTCTCGATTCTTAATTTTGTGCTCTCCAGTTTCACATTTGCGCGCGCGACTTTGAAATTTACGCCCGCAAAATTTTTGCGGCAAGCCATTTTGCGCCCTCTAGTTTTGGCATTGATGTGACGCCATACATGCACTCCTGTTCCACTCTGAGTGGTCACTGGCCGACAGTGGCACGACCCGGACTGACAGTTACACATGGTTTACACATGATTATATACATGCAGGAGCAAATCGAACAGGGATACAAGGATTAACCAGTCTACAACAACGTCCTTCATCCAAACCTTTGAAAAGGCGTTTTATTTTTGGTCCACCAATGTTTACCTACGAACATTCAAAATAGCTTATCGTACACTGCTCTCTTATCACCAATCTACAGTACTACTGACCTCCAAAAACCAATATATTGAGAACCAGCACAGAACACACATCACTAGTCATAAGTTATTAACCAGACAAGATGATGTGCAGTCCAATCAGGCCATACACACCAGCCAAAGCCACAGGAAGTCACTTTGTTCTGCAGCAAACTGATAACGCAAAGTGGATTGACATCGAGCACAGGGTCACAACTCCCACTTTTCACAGCAGCGTTGCTTTACTTAAACCAAGCAACAGAAAACCTGTTTAAATATTTCTGTATAACACATAGTCATATTTCAGCTACAGTAAGGCTGGCCAATTAATCAAAAATTAATTGAAACCGACATTCAGAACCTCAATTCAACATAATACTGACCATGTTGGTTAGTTCAGTTATATTATCAGTCAAAATTTTGTTATTCCCTAAAAAGCTCGGTTACTTCAAATTCTAATACGAACCCCAGTGTAGATTCATGTACTGTCCTCTGTCCTGTCTTTAGGGGACAGTAAAATATTGATATTTGGTCTAAAAATATTGTGATTTGAATTTTGAGTCTAGACCCACTTGTCAACAACGAGAAACAGTAACAATATAAGAAACAGCAGGTTTAATTCTATGCTCATTGTTCCTCTTTCCCTGCGCTAATAATTAGGGATGCACGATGATGTCAGAATCATATCGGAATCGTTAATCGGAATTGTTTTTTTAAAGTCATCGGACCGATGCTTAGATTTACCCGATATTTTCAGCTGATATTTTATGACACTTCTTGTATGTTGGAAAGGTAGCGCTTGTGCCAGGCATGGCATTATTCTGGAACATTCGCGAGCAAAATCTCTTGTTTTTACACGCTCAACTCCGGCTACACGCACAAAAATGTTTCAAAACTAACAAAATTATGTGTTTGCTTCGCTTAGCGAACGCGACCTTGCACATGGGCTGTGTCCCGAGCCACACACTAACCGCACTTAATAGTATGGTAGGTAATGCGCTCATCATATTTTCTGTGTGGTAGTATGCATCTCAGGAAATAGCCAGGGTTGTAGCTTAACCGCTCTTTAGACACTAGGTAGTGCACATGGAGTGTCACACATGCACTATTTGACTTGGTACACCACATAGGGCGGGAAATGACTTTTTCTTAAAATGTGCACTATGCTCGAAATGCTCCGCCTCGACTATCGAGTATAATTTTTCATAATCGTGAAAAGCCATAATCGTAATCGTGATTAACATTTGATTAATTGCCCAGCTTTAAGCAATAAGTCAAACAGCTAAAAGCGCATCTTTCAGTACCATGATCAGCAGAGTAAGCAGACACCACGACACACTAATGTGGCTCAAAACAGTGACGGCTAGACAGTCATGACATATGAAATCCCTAAAATTCAGTCTAATAATCAGTATGGCACAGCACGCGTCTTACATGGATTAAATAAACAAGCTGTTGAACCAGTCTACAACAACATTTCTCATCACACCTCTGAATAGGTGTTTTCTCGGCTAACAATGCTTACCCTTGGACATTCAAAATAGCTTATCAGACACTGCTCAGTTATCACCAATCTAATCTAACCTCCAAAAATAAAGATATTAAGCACTGGTCTAAAAGAGAATCAACAACTGCAGGGCTTTGTTAAAAATGTGAAAATTAAAACTGTAACTGTAAAGAGGGATACCGTGCATTACAAACCAGTAAAACACATATACTGTACTTACAGACTAAACAGACTAAACTAAAGACCAAAGTAACGTCTAGGCTTATTACCGGGAATTATTTTATTGGTTTATTTGACAATGCTTAAAAACTTCCCCCAAAATCTCAATATCTGACTCTGTATCTTAGACAGAAACGGCAGTAGAGATGGCAGTGTGATTAGTAATTACTGAGTAGAAAAACAGGAAAGTGCTAATGGAGCTCTGCATGCTCATAAATGACTATTAGAGTCATGTTAAGACACTCTCTCTCCCTCTCTGAACTGAGACAGACATTTCAAAATAAAGCAATAGAGCGGTGAAAACACATCACGCTGCACTTTACCTGAGCAGGACACGAGCAGGGAGGACAGGTTAAATATGAACTAAGAATGGCCGGCCTGCAGTTTTCAAGCATGCTCATTATATCTCCATTTACTTGATGACAAAGTAGAAAGGAAACAGGCCTTGTGCGCATGAGTGAGTTCTGATGTGCTCAAGGCTTGGAGTTTAACTGATAAATCATTATTAATCTAACAATACATCAGTGAAACTTTACACTTTTGCATTTATCTGTGGGATATCCATTACTCGCACAGATCATTGAACACTGCATGTAACTAAACTGCATATTCTTTTTCCACCTCTAGATTAGGGTTTATATTTTATAGTCTATTTATATATGCATATTGTGCCTTTTTGGTTCTTTGTATTGTGTAAAAACTGGAGTCATGTCATGTCATGTTGTCTCTCTATATACAGTGCTGTGAATAAGTTTCCTGATTTCTTAATTTTTGCATGTTTGTCACACTTAAATGTTTCAGATTATCAAACAAATTTAAATATTGGCAAAAATAACCCAAGTAAACACAAAATGGAGTTTTTAAGTGAACATTTTATTTATTAAGGAAAAAATAACTATCCAAACCTACATGGCCCTATGTGAAAAAGTAATTGCCCCCTAAACCTAATAACTGGTTGTGCCACCTTTAGCAGGAACAACTGCAATTAAGCGTTTGCGATAACTGGCAATGAGATTTCACATCGCTGTGGAGGGATTTTGGCCCACTCTTCTTTGCAGAAGTGTTTTAATTCAGCCACATTGGAGGGTTTCCGAGCATGAACTGCCTTTTTAAGGTCATGCCACAGCATCTCAATTGGACTCAGTAGAGACTTTGACTAGACCACTCCACAACCTTCATCTAGTTTTTTTAAGCCATTCAGAGGTGGACTTGCTGGTGTGTTTTGGATCATTGTCCTGCTGCGGAACCCAAGTGCGCTTCAGCTTGAGGTCACGACCTGATGGCCGCACATTCTCCTTCAGGATTTTTTGGTAGAGAGCAGAATTCATGGTTCCATCAATCACAGCAAGTCGTCCAGATCCTGAAGCAGCAAAGCAGCCCCAGACCATCACACTACCACCACCATGTTTGACTGTTGGCATGATGTTCTTTTTCTGAAATGCTGTGTTACTTTTACGCCAGATGTAACGGGACGCACACCTTCCAAAAAGTTCAACTTTTGTTTTGTCAGTCCACAGAATATTGTCCCAAAAGACATGGGCATCATCAAGATTTTTTTGGCAAAAGTGAGACTGGCCTTTATGTTCTTTTTGGTCAGCAGTGGTTTTCGCCTTGGAACTCTGCCATGCAGGCCATTTTTGCCCAGTCTCTTTCTTATGGTGGAGTCATGAACACTGACCTTAACTGAGGCAGGTGAGGCCTGCAGTTTTTAGATGTTGTTCTGGGTTCTTTTGTGACCTCTTGGATGAGCCGTTGCTGCGCTCTTGGGGTCATTTTTATAGGCCAGTCACTCCTAGGAAGGTTCACCACCGTTCCATGTTTTCTCTTTTTGTGAATAATGGCCCTTACCGTAGTTGTACTTGATAGTAAAGTTTACTTTGTGTCAGATATCAGATCAAGTATTACCTCAATGACATAAATAAATGGGTCAAATCTCTTTAGAAACTGACATCCTCGACCCTAAGGGTGTAACGATACTTGGATCTACATTAATACAGCGAGTCAATAATTAACGAGTCAACAGAAATGAAAATCAGACATAACTTATATTGTAATGTTCCTCACCATGTAAGCACAAAGACGTCAGCTGGTTTCATCACAACTTCTATGAAGTGCCGTAAGATAGACTACTCTAGGCCGAGTAATAGCTCAGTAACACTCAGTAAGTGTCAAATGATATTTTAGTTGCATTGGGGATTTAATATTAATGAGAATCACTACGTTAAATCAGCATATGATACTGTCTCTTCACAAACACTGGCTCTTGAATAGAAACAAACCGAAATCATGTCGTGGCAGACTTTGATATGTCGGCAGACTTTGAATCGTTGTCCATTAAATCGAAATAATAACATCATGATGAAATTTGTGATTTACGCCCTACTAGACAATAGTTTAGTCACTTCCTCTTTTTCAAAAACAAACAGAAAATGACTTTGCAATACTTAATACGAACCCCAAATTATGCAAGCGTCAATATGACATTTTAATGAGATGAAAAAAATAACCATGAACTAATGAACAAACAGAAAACAAAGGCAGTGAAGATGGGAGTGCTGATCAAGTGATTGAGGCAGTAGTTAATGTAATGGTTAACAGGTTGGCTTCCTGGTCTAAGGGTCGAAAAGATGCCACTGAGGTACTCATGAGCACGGTACCATCCCCAATCCCTGCTCCCCGAAAAAGCTGCGAACTGTTCCTTCAGGAAGGTGTGTCAAACACAGAGGTCACATTTGGTTGTGCTGTTCTGTGCTGTGGTGTGTTCACAATGACAAATAATCACTCACTTAAATTGAGAAGAAAATAGCTTTTAAGTTTTTAGTGGACGTACATAAATATACAGGAAATTATTTCTCATGATGAATATAGTCTTAAATTTAGATTTTTTTGTTTTGCATATACGGCTGACTGTCTTCGTAACTATGAAAAACAAGTGGCCGTACTGGCTACAAGTCTGTTTGAAAACATCATGTTAGACTGATATAGTGCAACTTCACTTTGAGCTTGTTTCTCGGTAAATAAATATTCATCTTTCTTGGACACTTAAAAAAATATATATAAAAGTGGGTGCTCATGCATCGTTTCTCAGCAGTTTTTCTCACAATCAGACTGCATTGGCTCAATGCTGCAGCGACCAATATTCAAATGTTCACCAAAAAGTGTTGCCAGGTCAGCAGTGCGAAACGGCAATGGTGCCTTGACATACCGCTATCACATTCCGTGAATGTATGCATCAGCCATGTCAATGCTTCCATGAAAAGAGTGAACAACAAGTTTCAAACTAAATTTAAGGTCATTTAAGGACACATAAATATGGCACAGACACTGAGTGTGAACATTTTTAACTGTCTCATGTTGAAGCCTCAGTGCAGGCACTGCAACTGGTGCATTCGTGCTGCAACTTGCAAACTTTACACCCAAGCATGAGTCATGGCAAGTCAGGAGAGCAGCCTTCTGATAGGACCAGAAGATATTAAACAATGGTTTAGAAAGATTAAAACTGGATTTGCACATCGTTCAGCAACGGTAAACATTTTGTGATAGGGCTCAGGGTTTATGGGGGGCCAGTTATGGTTATTAGGGGATACAAACCCCTTCATTATCCCATAATTGTACCCAATGGTTTATGGGCGTACAATGAAAGAACAACTTTGTGATCAGTTTTCTGCATAAAGACCAGTCCTCCCATGGGAAATAAAGTTATAAAAAAGAACTTTTATCCAAAATAGTTGCTCCAGGTTTTTAGTTTATTTTTGAGGTCCATGTTGACCCCCAAAAGAGAGAAAAAAATTACTTATCATGTTTTGTGGATTTTGTGAGGCCTTTTTAAAATGTGACATGCTAATAAGGAAAAATGCTTTATGATCTTGAAAGAGTGAAAAGGATAGCTTTTCGTTACTAAGGTTGTGAATGAGGTTTGTTTGGTTTTTGTTGCTTTCTGATGACATTCTTGTGTATAAGGTACTACCTTAAGGTCATATGATTTCATAGAAATGAATGTATTTGAAAACAAAAAATAGCTTAAAGATTATGGTCAGGTGTAGCTGCAAAATTATCTGGAGGCCCTCCCAAAGACAGCAAGATCTTACTGAGTGCATGTGTGTGTAAACTGCAGACACTGATTTTAATTTTACTGTGCAATCAAATGTACTAATTTGTCCATAAAGTCTCCAACTGCCTTGGGGTATTTTGGTAGATTTTGGCCAGTTTTGATTATTTGGGCGTTACAAACTTTTTCATTCTCCCCATAAGTTTAATAATTTTGCAGCCTCAAACACTACTAATAAAACATTTTATTTATATAGTTCCTTTCTCAAAACTTACGTATCTTTATAGAAAGCGAAACATTATAATAACACCATTACACAAATAACTAGGACAGTAGCTAAGAACAAGACAAGCAAAGAAAAAGTGCTGCCTCTCAATCATCTCAGTCACCCCAGTATCTGTCTGCCTGAGTTGCTGACATCATGCAAAAACTTTAGCAGTACTATGGCAAAAACGGAGAGACTCAGGAGGCACTTCTATCCTGGCGCCAAAAGACTTCTTAACCAAGACATGACACCACTATTTCCTTAATACAACACAAACAAATGTAAACTCTTCCATATTGCTACCAACCTGACATTTTACACTTATTACATGCCTATTTGGGCATTATGCTCATGTCACCCATAAAGCGTAAAGCACAGATGTGCATATAACCTGACATTGTATGTTTATATGCCCACCTGCATAAAGAACTGTATGTGTGTTTGTTCATTCTGCAACAATGCACACTTCACTTTAAATACGTAGTTTCTACTCTTTCTACTGCAATATGCACATGTACAGTCACTGTCTATACAAACCTTACGTGAAGACTTTCTCCATTTTCTATATTTTTTATTTATACATTTGTATGATTACTCTTTAGCTAATTGTAAGATTCTTAACCTGTAAACTTTTTTTGCACAGTCTTTGGATCGTTCAGGGCACATTTCACTACATGTTGTACTTGTATAACTATGTGTGTAACAAAGAATCTTGAAAACATGAAACACCATAAAGCTTATAGTCAGTTCACTTGAGTTTAATGTATAATTTTCTCGAGGAATTTTACACCTGCACGAAGAGCTGGAAAGCAGTTCCAAAATAAAAGCAAGTACACTTTGCATTCCTGTTAAAGAATTTGCATTGCAAGGGTGTCTGCTCGATTATACACAGGCCCGTACTACGACACCCAAATCACTTCCTCATTACACGCTACAAACTCACTATGCGTTTCAATCTAAGTTGTGAGTGACAATAAAAATGAGAAACGTTTTGCAACGTTAAACAGAGGTAACGTACCCCAAGGTGCTGATGAAGCCGTTGACGGTTCCTTCGGCGTACAGAGACACAATGTCTCCAATGTGCAGGAAACTGGACCGGTGTTCTGACATGTTTTCAAGCAGTCAGTCCTCCTTGAGACAAAAAAATATATATATAATCCTAAAAGTCAGCTGCGGTGCTTCATAAAGCACCACTCACAAACACTCCTGTCGGCTCAAAAAGTCTCAAATGTGGACTTTTTCTGCGATGTGACAGGAAAACATGCCTTCTTCAAGCGCGTCGCGCCGAAACGGCTACTACAACAGTGAAGTCGGCCAGAGGTGTTGAGTTGCGGCTTCTTAATGAACTGACGCGTTTCTTCATGTTGGAAGAAACTTCTTCCTGTGAGACAAACAAGCCCCTTTTTTCTCTCTTTCTCCTTCCAGTACCACACTCGAGGGGAGGAGACTGACGCGCTCGGGGCTGAACAGGCCAAAACGACGTATGGAGGAAGTAAACGATGGTGCTGGTATGTGAGTCAAGTCGAGCTGAACTTTGACAGGAGAGAGATTTGAGTTTGTGTCACGACGAGAGAGACAGAGAGTGAGACGGACAGCGATAAATGGCAGCCATTTGCCCTCATTCCCTTTAGTACAGACGAGAAAAGTGTGAGGGGGCACGTAATTAGGGCGGTGTGAGGACTCGATTTTTGCCTAAAAGATAGGGGGAAACAATGTGTTCCATTTACAAGACTGCGTGTTTGTGGGGTGGATTTTAAACCTTTTTTTTTTTTTTTTTTTATGTGCTTGTAATGGCAAGTGATACAAAACAGTGAAATGACTTGATTTTAGTTATATTAGTCGATATACTAACCCTGCGAAATGTTATTTCATGGCTCACGACGTACTGATGATTTATGATACCTTAGCGCAACACTGAGGTAGCATGGATTTATGGGCGTGGAAACAGAGCGCGAGACTGTAGGACTGCGCCTGCGCAGATCCGCTAAGTAGCACCATTAGATGAGTAGCTTATTAGCCGCTGTTCGATGCGTCCAAAGACCTAACTGTTCCCCTAATCACATAAAAACTCAAGCTTTGTTTGATTTTTGTGGCATTTCCGGATGATATTTTTTGTATATAAAGCAACCTTAAGGTAAAATAATTTTATAATTGGGTTCATTGCAAATAATTAGGTTTTAAGATCAAGGTCAGGTGTAGCTGTGGAATTATGAGAATCTAGAAATGTTGGTGTCAACAGAAGGGCTCCATAAGGTTTTTTTTGTGTTTTTTTTTTAAAGTTATTTATGATGTTAAATTGCAGATAGAATTAGATGTTTGAAATTATGAAGACAATTTTGTATGTGAAGCCCAGTACCAAAATGTTTGCGAGAGAGAGAGTGAGTGTGTGTGGTTGTGAGTGGTTTTAAGGACCTAAATGATAGAAGAACTTTCGTGAAGACTAGTCCTCATGAAGAAGGATTCTGTTATTTAAAAGTTTTTTCCTTGTTTGGTGTTTATTTTACCTTGGAAAGATGTGGTAGATAAGGTTTTTAGTTACTTTCAAGGCCATTGTTTACCCCTAAATGACAGCAAAAAAATCTATTTGTCAGATTTTTGTGGATTTCGTATGGACGTTTTTGCATATGTGAGGTGCTCATAAGTGTTAATGCTTTATGGAAAAGTATGGAAAAGATTGATTAAAAACTACAATATTTATACATTTACTTTTAGTTACTAAGGCTGAGGGTAGGTTAAGGTATTTTGGCTACAAGTATCTAATTGCCCCCTAAATTATAAGAAATCTAAGTTTTATATGGACCACATAAAAATATGAGAGTCAATGGACAGACAGACTTCAGAAAGATAACAGGACCCAACTGTGTGTGTGTGTGTGTGTGTAAACTGCAGACACAATTACTTTAATTTGACTGCACAAACACATGTATTTGTTTTATCTTAATGCATACAACAAACTTGGAATTTGTTTGTGTAAGTACTGGGTAAACAAAATAACTTTTAAAGTTTATTGTGGCCATATTGGTTCTGTTTATGACTTGAACAAATATGGATCAAACAAATATAGTGCTTTAACACTATAACATTTTATTGCATCAATGCTTAACAAAGACATAATTAGTAAATGTTCAGAATGGTAATTTGTTATAAAAACAGATCTAGTTTTTAATGAAGAATTTCATTTCTTAGGGATAGATCTATATCGAGGTAAGTTCTGCACTAAATCTCCCAGTTGTCAGTTTAGATTACGTTATATCTGCTCAGTAAAGACCATTTTTATTTGTCTGTTTCACTTTTTGGCCCATACTGCCATCTAGTGTGCGTTAAAATGCTCTCTGAAAACACAGCTCCCATCACAATACATATACTTTCATACTGCCTTTGCATACATAAACATTTAAAATTCATTAATAATTAACATGAAACTGTTCTGTGCGGTGGTTATAATTTAAGAAACACATATCAACATGTCTCTAATTATAATAGAGGAAAAGATAAAAGAGGATCCTGCAAGAACTGTCAATTTAGTTGTTTTATTCAGTGTAAACACAGCTTATTGTATTGTACCTTTATGTTTCGTTCTTGTCACAGAGCTGTTCACAATGCTTCTAATGTTATGCCATAATGATAAATTTAGCTACATTTTTGTGACACGAAATCATGTGAATGACTTTATAAAAATTAAAAATTCCCTTGTAACCATTATAATGATTATAAAAAACAATACAAGTACACCTGGAAGTGTGCAATTAATTTTAGTCAAAGTTAGATTACTTCAGAAGAGATTAATTCTCATATATTCTGGATAAAAATTGTTCATAAATCTTTAATACTTATGTATTAAAACATAACTCAGTATGAATGTGTGTGAGAGAGAGTTGATGATTTAATAAGTAATCTAAAATATTTAAAGTAATATTATAATGTTGTAAGTGTAACCGTTAGGGAGTGCCTAATGTTCGGAAGTTCACAGGTTCAAATCCCGGACTGGTAAAGGTCACATTTGGTTGTGGTGCACTGTGTGCTGTGCTGTGTTCACTATGTCAAATAATCACTCACTTTCAACGTGTAAAATCTATAAATAAGGTTAACTGATTGATACATTATAATTATATGGTGTCACAATACGTATGATGTCTGATCGATGTTGCTTATTGAATCGATGTATCGTTGTACCTCTAGGCTTCTGAACGTCCTCTGTAATTCTTGAAGAAGCATTAAGCAGTCAGAGTTAAAGTTAACAGAGGCAACACGATAGCGTGTATAGGGTGTCTCTGGGTGAAAACAGCACTTTTCAGCACAAGCGCACGGTGAGGAGGGAGAAGGCCGGGCTGCGTCGCTCCTCCTCCCGCAAACTCTGCTCAGCTCAGCTGCGGACACAACAACGGCGGCGAGGCGGGGAGCTGCTCAGGGTTTAACCACAGCAGCTCGGCTTCTACCTGCTCCTTCTCCCTGCAACATCTGAAGACAGCTCTACAGACACGGCGCCTTTATTACACTACAGCTGCGCTTGTTGGACGTCTCGATAACGTCTTGTTGTGTTGTTGTGTTAGTTGAGAGGCAGCAACGTGCGCGGCTGGAAGCCTAATAAACGGGAGCGCGCTTCGGAGAACGTAAGTACGATTCAACTTTATATTTACTTTATAATATTTATAATTAAACATCTCTTATAGCGTCCAGGTGTTTGTAGATCTACAGAAAGACGAAACGACTATATCCGGAACAACAAAAAGAGAATGTTTTTGTTTTAGTTAGTTTTATTACACCAAGCGAATTTTAAATATCCTTAAGCTGTAACGATATTTTGTAGTATTTTTAATTAATTTTAAATGTGTAATTTCTCTTCCCCGTATCACAAGCCGTGTTTGGGATCAGGTGCACAGTCCCGAGTCTGGTCTCATGCTCGCCTTTGTCTCCCATACGAGGCTGTCACCGGGTTCCATTTAAAGAAGTTGCAATTCTGCATTTATTTTGTGAAACGTTCATCCAAAAAACGACGTGTGTACTCTAGTGTTCACTAATTGAACCGTTTATCTTTATTTATTTTATTTTATTTTTTAACTTAAATGGATGGGTTTAAATAACGTGGCTAGAGCTGTCGTTTTGTTGTCCCCCAGCCGGGACCCGGGAACACAGCCTTGTTCGGTTCGGTTCATTATTAGAATCAGAATCAGAATGAAGTTATGTTACATAACATGGATTTGTTTAGGTGGTTGCTGCTATGACATAAGAAATAAAAATTTAAAAAAGATTTGAAAACTATATATTACAGGCTGTTCATTTAAATAGAGAGACATGGATGTAACCATGTACAAATTAAAAAAAACCCCAGATATGTAAAGAGATTGCAGGCACACAGTTAATAACAGTTTATCTGAATAGATCGCAAAATGCCTGTAAGGAAACTAGATAAGCTAATATCAACTTTCTCCTCTTCCAGACACTTTCTCAATCCTGCTTCTAACATAGACACCTCCACCTGACTTCCTTGCATATAATGCCAGTTCTCAGCGCAAGATGACCGACTTGAATCATGCTTACATAAACGAAAACGGCAAGGATGTGTCCAAGAAGCTGGACTGGAGTTACATTGAATGGCACGAAGATGACACGGCGAAAAGGAGCGATGCACAAACTCAGACTGATTCTGAAACGATGACGAGGGCAGACAAAGAGTCTCAAACCAGTAACCCCTACATCATGCGGATAGAGCTGAACAGAACTCCGTCCAGGCTGAGATACGGATCTCTGAACGAGACCGACACCATGCCCACGCCTCTCTTTCAGTTCGACCGACAAGCCCCAGCCCGGATCTCCACATCCCCGACCCTCAGGAGGATGAGGAGCACCAGGCTTCCTTTCCGGGAGGGCAGCAAGCCGGACTTAGACAGGACTCAAACAGGACAGGAGCCCGGCTCAGCTCTGACACCCTCACCCAGAAGCCCCTTGTCTCCGGTTTACCGGCAGAAGTCTCCCCTGGCCGCTGCTCCGAGCCAGTCGGATGGAGAAAGTTACTGCCGCTCTGAGAAGTCACTACCTGCTGCTGCCAAACACAGATCCTATTATAGATCAAAGACAATCCCTAGCACAAAAGAGGAGCTTCTCAGTAGAAACGAAAATGCTGAATTGGATAGCACGACTGATGACAGTGAACAGGTAAAAAAAAAAAAAATGTAGGGGTAAGCAATATATTGATTCAGTGCGATATGTGCAGGCCTAATGGGAAATACAGTGTCAATTAAGGCAAACATCAATTACATGAAGTCAAAGTAAATCTTATGGTCATCTCAGCTATATACAAGTATCCAGAGTACAAAGAAGGCACATAGAATATGCATAAATAGACTATAAAATGTAAACTCTAATCTGGAGGTAGAAAAAGAAAATGCTGTTTAGTTACATGTGGTGTTCAATGATGTGTGCAAATATGACATGGTCATTATATATGCAAGTAATGACGTAAACTTGGTTTACCTCTAGATAAAATTTGTCTATAAATTATTATTTATGATTTAGTTTCTTGTAATGTTTAATTAACTTAATCAGCTTATTAGCATATCAGGAATGTGCAAATTAACTGATAAAGTCAAATAAACATTACAAGGCAGCAAGGACTGAGCTCTCAGACCGGCGATGTATGTATATAATACTATTATAATCAGGTTGCATTTCACCACGATTCACTTTTATAACTATCATATATATATAAATCGTACTCTGATAGCATGACTGATGATAGTCAACAAAAAATGTAGGGATGCACAGTATATCATTTATCATTTTGTGTCAACAGGCACAACAGTGACTTATCAGACACTTTTATCCAGAGAAACTTCCAGAGACAGTCAATTTGGGGTTAAGGGTCTTGCTTAGTATCTCAGTGGTGGTAGTGCTGGATGTAGGATCTGACCTCTTGGTCCAGCGGTGAGCATCATACCTCTAGACCACCACCAAATTAAATTAAATCAACAGGTTAAGTTATAACATTTTTGCTTCTAGATACAATAGAGATATTTATCCAGTTCTCATTTGTTATGGCTAATCTATAGATTAGGAGATCTAACACTGTTTAATCTGATTCAGAGCTCACAAAAGAATAGTTACATTCCAAAAGTTAAAAAAAATGTTATTTTTACTTTCTACTCAGATATGCACCACTACAAAATCACCCCAATCATTATAGAATTACTCAAATGACTTGAATTCAGCATAATAAAATGTATGATGTTTCTAAGTTAATTATTTGATTTTTACAGATAATTGATAAAAATAATATATACTGCAATATCAGTTGTTTACAATATTGTTCAGCTCTAGTGTTCACTCCACAAAGTCTTTTGTCACCGCTGAAAATATTGTAATGTCATTTTCCCCCAGTTCACTCATCCCTATCTGCATATGCAGTGCTGACAGGTTTAACTGCAGGTGAATTGTAAGGGGGGGCAGCTTGACCTGTTCTAAAACTTTGGGTGGTGGTATGGTGACAACAGGCCTAGTGACTAACGTCAGTCAGTCCATTTAGACTTCATTAATATAATTTCATTCTTATTTACGGGCAAAGTATTGCATAGAAAGACTCAGCATTCCTTACAATTGTAGCCTCTCCTCTCATTCTGCCCAGCCTCCTGGGGTGGCACTTCACAATGAGAGCTTTTGACAGCAAATGAATCAGCAGTTACATGCACTGACAGCTCGGGCCGAAGCCACGTCCCCGAGCCCCTTGAGAAGGCTCCTCCGATGGGCCCCATTCGGCACTCAGCAGTCACCACAAAATGGAGGGGGTCAACAAGCGATCAAAAGAATAAAGGGAAAGTCTACTCCCCCAACCCATGTATTCAACTGGGTATAACCCCAATAGGCGTTCGCTCAGGACTTTCTGGCAAATGCCAGGATTTTTGAGGGAGACTTAAAGACGCAAAACAGCTTAAAAATTGATGTTTAGAGATGACGCTTTCTAGTCAGGTTGCATGGTGTGGAAAATCAGTTTTATTGACTTTTATTGAAGTAAGGTGGACATTGAGTAGTGCTGCAGTTCAGCATGTGCAGAAATTGGAATAGAATAGGAATATCAATATAAAATATAAAAATTTCCAGTGTAGTGATGGCAGACTTTCTACATTAGACAGTGTTATGTTTTTTCTATGTTGTTATCTTTACGGTGTTATCTTTTTATGCTAAGTTAAAGATCCATGTAATCTGTCACTGAAGTGCTTGGAAAGTTTTAGTTTTAACAGTCTGGTATCTCACATGTGAAGGTAGCACCTGAAAGATGATGGTGACAGTATGTATATGCAAAATTATTTATTATTAAAATATCATCTCAAAGAATATTCATTTAAACATAGTTGTGTCATTTTGTGATGGTCCCTAATCCTGCAGCAGTCCAGCTATTTGATCGGACTGATAGCCGATCCACGTGATCAGATCGGTGCATCCCTATCGGTCAGTAGTAATTTTGTGTGCTTGTATTATTACAGATTGTGCTAATGTTGCATCTGTTTTTTGTTGTTGTTGCAGGTGACGGAGCCTGGCTCTCTGAGGTAAGTGTGCTGTGCCGCTATCCAGTACTATCCACTACTTTGCATGAACGTTGAACTTTTTTGTGCGATTTGCATGAGAGTCACAAAGTTTTTCCATTTGTTAACGTCAGTCTTGTTGCATGCAAAGTTCCCGGTCTCCCCATATGTATTATGTGAGTGCACAAAGTGAGTCAACAGACATGACATTTCAATCGGTGCCAAAATAAATAAGCCTGTCGAGCCTGAAAACTGTTTCTCTATCGCTGGTTGTGCAGCATGTCTAATTTAAGAGCCCATTTTATCAAACGAGGAATGCATTTGTGTGGAAAAAGTGTATCGGCATGGCCAGCATCTCAGCAGAATGCATCCCTATCGGGTGAGAGGAAGGCCCATTGTCCTTTGTCCTGCCGTCGCTTTGTTAGAGGCGCATGAACTCAGTAAGGAGAGTTATTAGAGTCCCATGGCTCTGTCTGGACTAGACAAACTCTCATTAGCGCCGCTTTTCCCCAGAATCGGGCCCGGTCGGCTCACCCGCCGGACCACGGGTTGCTTTTCAGCGGCGGATAATTAGGCAGCTATTGTGACCTTAATTACAGCGTGGCACTGTCCGATCTCAGAGCAATGTCCCCGGGACGTAGATTGGATGAGACAGTTGGGCTAAGGGGGCGTCATTATTCGGTGGAGGTGTGAGAACAAAGCTCCCTTCATCGTGGCAGCTCTGTGGAAGAGGGGGCTTTCTGGCTCGCCTCAATGCAGAGAGAGATTGCATTGTGGATGTGCTTTGTGATAAACTGCAATTAGCGATGACCTCTTTGGAGATCTCATGTGAGCAAATACACGTCCCCATTTTTTATCTATCAGGAAAGAAGCGTTTTCCTGATTACACCATCTATCTTTCTTCTGCTGTATATGTGAAGGAAAGAGAACACAGGCTGGATTGTTCTGGCTTGTGAATTTAAAAAAAAGCTCAATGTAGGATAAAAAGTTTAAAAGAATTAAAAAGGGAAAAGTTTCAGGCGTCACTGAGTGTTTCCTTTATATGGTTTAATAATGTGTGTCTCATAGCAACTGTGTATATGGCAGCAGTGTTTATCACTACTTAGTCGCGTAGTCAGGTGCTGACGAGCACAGAATGACTGATAACAGAGCTGTCCACGCTGGACTTGTCATGCTCTGTTTACAGATTTAGATGCTGTATTTGGGTGTGACCACCTGAGAATGCAGAAAACAGAGCAGGGGTCATCTCCTAAATTCCTGTCGACTCATTTATAGCCAGGGCACACACCTGGTCCAACTAGGTAAAGACTTGATAAATTGCTGTGTGTGGAGCATTGAAGCATTGCTGTAGCAGAGGATAGATGAAGAATCATGAAGAATTAGTATTGTATGTAACAGGTAGAGTATTAGTGTTGTAGGCTCTAGATGAACCACAAACTTGAATAACAAAAACATAACATAACAAAGACAGGTGGAAGATTTGCCTACTAGGAACCAGGGGGACGCTTTAGTGTAAAAAGAACAAGCATTAGACAAAGCATTGTATAGGTTTCGGACCAGGTAAACTTGTGTAGCAGGGGCCAGATAAAGCGTAAAGTATTAATTTTCATGTTAAACATAACAGGACTGGGAGAAGTATTATTGTAGAAGGGACCATTTGAAGCATGAATATAGTAGGGACCAAGTGAAGCATTGATGTAGGGACAACGGAAAGCGTTAGTGTGGTAGGGCAGAGGCGAAGCATTAGTGTGGTAAAGACCAGGCGAAGCGTTAGTGTGGTAGAGACCAGGCGAAGCATTAGTGTGGTAGGGACCAGGCGAAGCGTTAGTGTGGTAAAGACCAGGCGAAGCGTTAGTGTGGTAGGGACCAGGCGAAGCGTTAGTGTGGTAAAGACCAGGTGAAGCATTAGTGTGGTAGGGACCAGCCGAAGCGTTAGTGTGGTAAAGACCAGGCGAAGCATTAGTGTGGTAAAGACCAGGCGAAGCGTTAGTGTGGTAAAGACCAGGCGAAGCGTTAGTGTGGTAGAGACCAGGCGAAGCGTTAGTGTGGGGGATACCAGGAGAAGTGTTAGTGTGGTAGGGACCAGGCGAAGCGTTAGTGTGGTAGAGACCAGGCGAAGCGTTAGTGTGGGGGATACCAGGAAAAGTGTTAGTGTGGTAGGGACCAGGCGAAGCGTTAGTGTGGTAGCAGAGGCGAAGCATTAGTGTGGTAAAGACCAGACGAAGCATTAGTGTGGTAGAGACCAGGTGAAGCGTTAGTGTGGTAGGGACCAGGCAAAGCGTTAGTGTGGTAGAGACCAGGTGAAGCGTTAGTGTGGTAGAGACCAGGCGAAGCGTTAGTGTGGTAGAGACCAGGCGAAGCATTAGTGTGGGGGATACCAGGAAAAGTGTTAGTGTGGTAGGGACCAGGCGAAGCGTTAGTGTGGTAGCAGAGGCGAAGCATTAGTGTGGTAGAGACCAGGCGAAGCGTTAGTGTGGTAGAGACCAGGCGAAGCGTTAGTGTGGGGGATACCAGGAAAAGTATTAGTGTGGTAGAGACCAGGTGAAGCGTTAGTGTGGTAGCAGAGGCGAAGCATTAGTGTGGTAAAGAACAGGCGAAGCATTAGTGTGGTAGAGACCAGGTGAAGCGTTAGTGTGGTAGAGACCAGGTGAAGCGTTAGTGTGGTAAAGACCAGGCGAAGCGTTAGTGTGGTAGAGACCATGTGAAGCGTTAGTGTGGTAGAGACCAGGCGAAGCGTTAGTGTGGTAAAGACCAGGCGAAGCGTTAGTGTTGTAGAGACCAGACGAAGCGTTAGTGTGGTAGGGACCAGGCAAAGCGTTAATGTGGTAGGGCACAGGCGAAGCGTTAGTGTGGTAAAGACCAGGTGAAACGTTAGTGTGGTAGGGACCAGATGAAGCGTTAGTGTGGTAGAGACCAGGCGAAGCATTAGTGTGGTTAGTGTCTAGTAGAGACCGGGCAAAGTGTTAGTGTAGTAGTACAGTAGGACCAGGTAAAGCATACTGTATGTGTAGCGAGGACCAGTTGAAGCGTTGCTGTACAGCGAGGACCGGGTGATGCGGTGTGTATAGTGGGGACCGGGCATCGTTATATTTAGTTAACTACTACCCTGACACTGATAGAGCATGATAGTGTGGTAGGGACCAGGCAGAGCTTTGGTTATAATGAGGACCAGATAGAGCATTAGCATAGTAGTGAGCGTGTGAAGCATTAGCAAAACTTCAGTGCAGTAGGGACAAGCTTGCTAAGCATTACCTGCCATTAAGCACTAAATTTACAAGCTCCTGATCTCGAGTGTGTTGTGTGGGTTGTTTGTACAGCTGAATATCACTCCCACATGTTCACATGTGCAGCAGCACATGTAGCTACCATCATTTAGCCCTCTTTTCATCACACAAAGCTGAGGGTGGAACTCCCAAACCAGCCTGTCGAGTTGTTGTTGAAAACACTTTTGCCACCATTTCTATCCCCAGGCCTTTTCTACCAGCATGTATCGCAGGACAGAGTGGAAACGGAACAGAACTCAGCATAATACAGAGGAAGTGTAGAAGTGTAACCAATATAGGAGCAGGAGACACGTTGAGTAGAGTATTCATTATGCTGTTGTTGTACCTGTAAATTACACCTTGAGATCCTTGGACACTGCGACCTCAGGTGTTTGTTGGTCTTCTGTGGTGATGGTGCATGATATGTGCATTTACTGTGGATATTTACATCATAAATTCCCCTGAGTGTGGGTAACATTAACAAAAACACCACAAGCCAAAAACATCGGCCGGACTCTGATGCCGCAGGCTGAGAAACAACTTGTTGACTTTCCTGTCTTGCCACTCGTTTTGCTCTTAAAGGGCTTAAGAAGTGTTGACTCTGTCCATTTGTATCATGCGATACCTGCCTAATAGATGCTAAATTGACGTTTGAATGTTGTTGGTTTTCATACATAGAAACAGTAAAACAACAAAGTGTGTTGTTCTTAGATTTAAAGCACTGTAACCTGATTACCTTGTGTTCAAGGCATTTTAGACATGCGCAGGCATCACACAGGAATTCACCCGTTTAACAGAAAATGTACATAATATCATTAAAAGTTTTCATTATATTTAAATAATGGGTTATTGCTAAAGATTAAGCACATGCTATAAAATTCCTAACGTCCCATAAACCCGGTTAGTGCATGTCGAGCTCATCTGTCATGCTGAGTGACTAGTAGCCCGTGGAGGTGGAATATTTTGTGCTGCTGTTTTTCGCTCTTCTTCGTGCCACGCCCTCCAATTCCTCCTGCTCGTCTTCACGCCAGGTTACAGGAGAGGAGGCGGAGTTCAGTGGTGGTGATTCTTCCTGGACTGGACGTTTCCCCCGGTGACCTCTTCGTTTCCAACGGCGCTGCTGACATTTTAAACCGAGCCACATATTCGGGTTAGTCGAGCTCTTATCTTCATGATAATATTCAAATAGACTTATGCATTATGTTGCATGAATATTTATGGTGCACGCAGTGTCTGGCCATTACTTTGGCCAAGTTGATTTTCAAAATTCGTACACTGTTGTATTTGGAAATTAAACACGTAGCAGAACACATCCTTAAACTTTTAGCTGCAATACGACAGATGGTGGTGCTCTAGTGGTCAGGGTGCTCACCTCTGGACCAAGAGGTTGTGGGTTTGAATCCTACCTCTAGCACTACCATCATTGGGTCCCTGAGCAAGACCCTTAACCCCAAGTTGCTCTCAGGGACACGGTCCCTGTAATTAGGAGAAAAGGAAGTAGCTGTGGATAAGAGGGTCTGCTATATGCTGGTAATGGAGCAGTTGGCAGTGTAATGGTTAGGGAGTTCGCCCTGCTATCGGGAGGTCGCCGATTTGAATCCCAGACCGGTAAAGATACCACTGAGGTACTCAAGGTACCGTCCCCAAGCACTGCTCCTCAGGCACCGCTCATGTTAGCTGCCCACTGCTCCTTCACGGACAGGTCAAATGCAGAGGTCACATTTGGTTGTGGTGACCTGTGGTGTGTTCACAATGACAAATAATCACTCCACTTAAATGTAAATATTAAATGACATTTATTCTCAACAACATTTTCATATTAATGATACATGACATTTAAAAGCCAAACAATATTGTGTCGATTTACAGTCAAATTTAACAAAAATGATCTAGTTTTGCAATTACAAGTTACAAAGAATATTCAAAATATCTCTCTTTCGCAGGGACACAGGGCACAAAGTTGTGAATGCTACCGATTGATGGCATCATGCTTTTTTAACTTTTTGTTTTGAAAGGTATTGTAGCTACACATTTAAAGTGTGGTGGGTGATATACTGATCACTTTACTGCAACTTTATTTCTGAATGCAACAGTGAAATAATGTTAAAAATGGGTAATGTGTACATGTGCGTATTTATGGGGTTAAGGTATTGTAGTGACACATTTAAGGTATGCAGAGCAATATAATATAGATCTTAGTTTGTTGCAGTTTTAATTCTCAGTGCAACCATTCGGAAATTCGGTTTGCCAAAGTTATTGATAAAGCTACAGTGGTCCCTGGGCTGGTTTCTTGCTCAAGGATTAAGGCTAGTCTTGGACTAACTTTTAGTACCAATGGGGATTTATCATTGAAACTCAACCTAGTTTAGGACTAGATTTAATCCTCGACTGCCCACAGCGTATTGCTGTTCTCATTAACATCATTAACGTTCCTTCTCCTTACGTACGTCTTGTCTTCTTTCTCGGTCTACTCTCTAGATACTAAGAAATCGAAATGGCCCTTTTCAAGACGTAACACGGTAGGTAAAATGCTGAATGTTTTTGTTCACAGTTGAAACGTACTGCATTCCCAATGTCTCATGTTTTCTGCTGTGAGATCTCTAGTGTTGTGTTGTCCCCATTTTCGGTAAAAACTCTGCCAGTAGTTTATTCTGCTCAGCTGAGGACCAGTTCACATTGTTCACTGACCCACTTAGGGCTAAAGCAGATTTGCATGTCTCATTTCCCTCACTTTCTCCCCCCTTTTTTAACTGTAACATGCAAACAAGCGCAAACGTGCACAGAAAATAGAACCTCACACCGTGAGTGGTAAGCGTTTTTTTTTTTTTAGCACAGGGTAACGTCGCTTTAACTAGGGGACTTTATTAGGGGTGTTGAAATGAGTCACATAATCTATGCATTGCCATGGAGACGTAGAGGATTCTGCATGGATGCAGTGGCAGACCATAATCGACATTATATCAATGACTTTAAACAGTGGTCCGCAGCCCCCTGGTGGTCCACAGCGGCTATGCAGATGTTTGTGACATGCAATCCAGTTATGCTTCCTATAACATAAGGGTGGGTTGGTAGCGTAACGGTTATGGAATTGCCCCCGTGATTGGAGGGTTGCTGATTCAAGTACCAGTAAGTTCTGCTCCCCGAGCGCTGCCCACTGCTCCTTCACGGACCAGTCACAATGCAGAGCTCACATTTAATTGTGGTGCACTGTATGTTGTGCTGTATTCACAACGACGGTGATGAGTAGATGTAACGCTGGCGCAGTTGTGCCCTGCGTTCATAACGTGACTCAGGTGTGATAAACGATGACTCGTAATGATGGAAACGGGTGTTGTAATCTGGAAAATTTGTGTAAACTCCTTTCCAAGTAAGTGAGATGTAGCGTGTAGACAAGCTTATTTACGTCAGACGGAAAGTCTCTCACGTCTTTAATGAAGACTCCAACTTGGTGCAACATGTGAGTGAATCTGGAGGTAAATGTGTTAACCAGTGATGCCAAAATAATATCAAAAAGTGATGTTCTCAAAGAAGCGGTTTGGGTAGCACTGGACAGCGTCAACTAATAAGATACTAGCAATGAAAACACAGATTATCGCTGTTTGTATTATTAAAACTGCCGTTTTTTTTAAATGAAGTTCTTTACTGATTGATTTTTGTTTTTAGAATGAGTGCGTTTGTATACGCCATGTGAATCAGCAACGTAGACGGTCAGTGTATTGGGGCAGTCGGTAGTGTAACGGTTAGGGAGTTGGCCCCGTGATCCGAAGGTTGCCGGTTCAAATCCCGGACCGGTAAAGATACCATTGAGGTACTCGAGCAGGATACCGTCCCCAAGCACTGCTCCCCCGGCGCTGATAGGGCTGCCCACTGCTCCTTCACGGATGGGTCAAACGCAGAGGTCACATTTGCTGTGCCGTGTTCACAATGACAAATAATCACTCACAATACACTGCAACAAGAGAATTTCTGTGTTGTGATAAAAATCGAGATTGAATAATATAGAAGAAAAAAATGATATTAGTTATCTTTATCATGATTGATATTTTTGACCATATCGCCATAGGTTGGGTTTGTAAAAATGATAGTGGACGTGTGGATTCCTTAACCAAACCCATCTTGTGCTATTTGTTTTTATTCAGACTAAAGTCAAGGCACGCACATCTGCAGACATCGCCAAATGTCTAGTGTCCATCCAGATCCAGGAGTGGAGAGACACAGATTTACAGCGGTACAAGGTAAATAAAAGTTTATGATTAACATATATTCAGGATCTTGCACGTGGTAGGAAACCTGTAATAAGGACAAGCAAGTCGCTCTGATAAACACTGTAAATGTAAATGTTTTCTTAAAAGATTCACTTTGCAATATTTACACATTTCCTGGAATTTGAGGAGCTTTGATGCAGAAAGATGCAGCGTCTGGATAAGTAACAACACCAGCTTCAGCAGTGTATTTACTGTAGATATTCAGAAACATGATGATCCCTGAAGAGAGCAGGGATCAAATTGCTCAGTAAACAGCATTAATCTTATTTCAGTCGCTACAGTAAAAGATTTGTAGTAATGCGTTGCACAAGCTGCTAGTGAACTCCAGGCATATCTGGAATAGCTGGTGGGATTATTTTCCCGTTTTACACCCCCACGTTCATAAGTCTGCCAGTGGCCAAACGTGTTTTGTGTGCGCTGCTTAAAGCCGGCTGAAGTGCGTAAATCAGCTGTTTCGTTCATTTCTCTCTCAGGATTTGAGTCTGGAAGAGTTTTTGAGAAGCGAGCCGCAGCTGAGCGCGCAGGACGATCACAAAGCACACAAACGCCAGGAGGCCATCTGGGAGCTGTTCACCAGCGAGTGCGTCTACTTCCTAGACCAGCTCATGGTACTAAAAGAGGTACGAGTGCGGGTGGAAACGGACCGAGACGTGTGTTCAGTGGGAAGCATTCGAGTGCTTAACGGGAGAAAACAAAGGGGTTCCAACCAGAGGTGGGCAGTGACAAAGTACATGCAGTCTTTGAGTGTCTGAACTTCACGCGAGTAGTATTTTATGTGGGAACTTGTGACTTTTACTTCTACATTTCTATCAAGGTTCTCGTTACTCGTTACTTTCAAATCTGTGGATAAAGTGGATGTTATTCCCCCTTTTCTAAAAGGTGATTGGTTGTCTGGCAGGTGACAGTCTATCATAATCAGTAGAGTTACATCACGCCTGTAGACTGGAAATATAAAACCAAGTTCACACAGTTCTGCTGTTTTCTGTCTTGATTAAAACATTGTTGCTGTTGGAAAGTCATGAAGCTAGAGGTGTAGAGCTGGGTTTTAAGTAGAGATGTCACGATACCAATTTTTTAATGTCCGATACGATACCGATATTGTACATTTAGATATCTGCCGATACAATATAAATCCGATACAGTCTCTGAGCTGCTTTTGCAGAGAACTACATTTCCCACAATCCTCCGAGCGCGCCCCGGAGCCGCGTCACAACGAAGCGCTGGGTGCGCGTTCCAGAATAAACGATGGAAAATCTATGGGAAAATGTAAATAAACGGCAGAATTGTGAGTAGAACGCTGGTTGTTGTGGTTATTTATCAGCTAAAATATGGTTTGTGTCTGTAATAAAGGCGACATTTTGACCGAACTGGAGCATTTTAGCAAGTAACGGCGCTCATGCGCACGGTCATTAACACAGCGCACGTGTTTACATGGCGAAAAATGTCATTTATGCGTTTTTATGCATTTACTTCTGTTTTAGTGCACGGAACATCTCACAAATACTTTCACATACAGAGGGATCAGGTCTCGTCTTGATCGCGCCACTGAAAACGTCACTATTAAGCGTCTGTGTGAAATACAAGCGGAGCTGCTCTAGCGAGTAAAATGAATTAAACCATTCTAGAAAAATTGCCTCGACCATTTTTTGTAATAGAATTATTGGAGTTATTGGAACAGTGGTTTCAGCTCTACTTTACCGCAGTGCCACTTCACATGCATAACAAATTGAGCGTCCACACATTTACAGATCGGCTCCATAGAACGGCCCAATGCCACTGATACTCGATCCAGCTGTTTGAGCCGTTATCGGACCGATACCCATCCACATATCGGAACGGTTACATCTCTAGTTTTAAGCAGGCTGGAATGTTGGTTTTATGTTGTGAACAGGCTGCATTTCCAGCTACTGCACTGTCCTCGTGATTAACATACACACATATGTGACCTTCCACGGCAAAACCAGTCGCTTGTCGCAAATGTTCAAAATTGAGTTTATATGTTTTCATGAAAGGGCATAAATCGACTGAGATATCAACATTCAAAGGAGTCGGGTTTCTCCTGTCACGCCAAGTGAGAAACGGAGAAATCTGCCGTCGAAGTTGACTATCGCCGTAGCACTCACAGACGCTTGCTGCGGTCGCGGCTACGTTTGCATTTACGGTAGCCTACGCTGCATTCACAGCCACACGGATAGCCCACCTGCGTTAGGTTAACTGAACTCGGGAGACGAAGATGGATTCCGGAGAAATATCTTCACGCTAGTCAACCAGTGGATTTACCGTAAATATTGAAGTAGAGCGGTCAAAACACAAACTTTTAACATTCTGCTGGAATTGAATTCCTCACCTCAAGAGTCACGTTTTAGGATGGAAAGGGTAAGTTTTTCAGCCAAATTTATTGACAACAGTACAGTATAGACCTTCCACTGTTTCAAAACACTACAAACAAAAAATCTGACAAGCGACTGGTTTTGCCGTGGAGGGTCACATATGTGTGCACACACTGCCAGAGCTGGGTCAGAACACTACCGTGCTGTTTTGTGGGGGTGTGGACTCTTATGATTAATTAAAATATAAACTAATAATGTTTTCTTTGTCAGTTTGGGTTGTGTTTCATTCTGGAACATTCTACCAGTTCCTTATTCTACAGCTTTTACAAGTTAGTCAGAGACCTTAGGTGTTGTAAGTGTTGTGGTGATAATGCAATAATTAAATGTCAGGGGAAGAAAAGGATGAAAAAGACGAGTGCGGGTGCTGATTACAGATATGCAAAATCACCACCCGCACTCGTCTTTTGCGATTCACGTCAATTGTGAAGCACATGCAGTAAAGCGTCAAAATTTGAGCTCCACGTTAGTCTACGCACCTTCACGAGTGCCCCTTTACACTCCGTTTTTGTGCAGGTTTTTCTCACCACTCTGTCAGACCTGCAGATGAGAGAGTGTTTACAGGACATCGAATCCTGGAGTCTCTTCGCCAACCTCAACGAGCTCTGCCTGGTACGACGCACCACATTTTGCATGCTGTACAGAAGCGCCTTGAGCATTACTCGTAGCGAAGAGGTAGTGACGACGTGCTGGTTGTCTGCAGGTCAGTTTTGGCTTCCTCTCCGGCCTTTTACGGGTGATTAAAGACATGTGGACGTCTCCGGAGGTGGACAGCATGGAGACCCTGCTGGCTCTGCTCAACAAGGTGCGTCATGGAACAGAAACGGGTTTGGGTCCGCGTTTGGTCCGCGCTTCGTCAAACCCAGACTAGAGCTGGGCGATTTGCTCAAAAATATCACTTTTTATTCCTCCCTGTTATAATCAATTCCTTCCCTTTTGTGGACCTTGCAGGCCTTTAGGGAGAGTATTTGCGTCTGTCTGCAGAAGTACTGCCTCAACTACAGCTCGGCCGTGCTTTATCTGGACAGCCTGAAGACCAGGGAGGACTTTGGCTCTTACGTGAAGGTAGGTTAAGGCCAAATTCTGCCAAGAGACGGTAAATCGGGGGGGCGCAGATCTGAACCGGGTAGCTGCCCTTGAGGGCAACAGGGGCAAAGGGCTCGGAGCGGACCGCTGACCCGCAGCTTACAACACGCTGAGGGTAACGCTGCACGCGCTACAGAACAGTTATGGAAAATCTAGCGTTTGTCGGCTCAACACTATGGAACGCCAAAGGTGCCAAATTTCCCGAAACTCGAATCCGTGCAGAGCAGTGGTCTGCGAGGACCGGGATGGAGAAACGCTGCCTTAAAGGCACCTTTACTAGAGCGCCCTAAAATGTTCTGCCTTTAACAGACGTTTTACGGCATAAAAAGCGGCGTCTGACCACAAATCTCAACGGTGGTATATTAGAGCACTGCTATTTTTAACAAATAAAACGCTGTAAAAACGTGTTTTACTGTCAGTTGCATGAAAATAAGCAAATTGTGGCACCTTTGGCGTTCCATATGAGTGTTTCGTTCAGAATTCGCCTGTGAAAGTTCTACTGAATTTACAGAAAATGTACTATGTTGTGATATATATAGTGAGATTTTGGTCACATCTCACAGCCCCTCCCTGGACTAGGTTTGAGTTTAAGTGGTTGTGCAGCCTTTAAGAACATGAGTGTGTTTTCATTCCTCATTTGAGCATAAAATGGAAAATCGGATCTGGTTTTTCATTTTGGTTTTGTAAAGGAACATTAATCTTTTTTTGGCCATTTTTAATGTTTACGAACCCGAGCTCTCCTTTCTCCTGTCTTTGTGCGTAGTGGTGTGAGAGTAAGGAGCAGTGTCGCAGGTTGCAGCTGAAGGACCTGCTGGTGGTTCCTCTGCAGAGATTCACACGATATCCTCTGCTCCTGAAGAACATGGAGAGGAGGAGCAGCGGCGAGGAGGACGAGAGCGCCGTGCAGAGCGTCGTGGAGCTGGTGGACAGAGCCATACGTAAGGCATCATTTACATCACTTCCAATATACGGTGGTGTATGAAAATCTTGAGCCCGTCATGGAGAAATATGAAGAAATAAAGGGTGGCTCAAGACTTTTGCTCAGTGTTACCCGTCCTGGGATTTGAACCGGCAACCTTCTGATCATGTGGCGACCGTCGCAGCCCTTTTTAAAATATACACACTTGTTTGCTAGTTCTGTCCGTTTTTTCGTCCCCATGGACTAACACGGAGCTCAGATTTCTACACTTCACTGCACCGCCGCTGTTCTTCACAACTCCACCAACGCTCTCATCCAGAGCGACTTCCATTTTCCTAATTTCAGGCTCAGTCTCCCTCAGAGCAACTTGAGGTTAAGCGTCTTGCTCGGAGGACCAGTGATGGTAGTGCTGGAGGTGATGCATATGGATTTTCATATCAGTTTAATCGAGTCCCTACTTTTGTCTAGGTAGTGTTGTGCTGTAATAGGATTCGAACCCACAACCCTGTTGGTCCAGAGATGAGTATCCAAACCACCAGACCACCACCACAAAATGCAGAGCTCACATTTGGTTGTGGTGTACTGTGTGCTGTGCTGTGTTCACAATAACAAAATAATCAGTCAAAATGTGACCTTCCACGACAAAACCAGTCGCTTGTCGCAAATTTTCAAAATTGAGTTATTATGTCTACATGATGGGGCATAAATCAAGCTTCAAAACGATACCTATATGGAATGAATCGGACGACATATGACTGAGATATCAACATTCAAAGGAGTCGGGTTTCTTCTGTCACGCCAATGGAGGTTTCCAAGAAAAACGAGCGTTTATGTTGCGTGGGGTAAAATTTTGGATTTTTTGTTTTTAGTGTTTTGAAACAGTGGAAGGTCTATACGTACTGTTGTGAATAAATTGGCTGAAAAACTTACCCTTTCCATCTAGCAGTGACTTTCTTGAGGTGAGAATTCAATTCCAGCAGAATGTTAAAAGTTTGTGTTTTGACGCTCTACTTCATATTTCGGTAAATCACTGGTTGACTAAGCGTGAAGATATTTCTCGGAATCCATCTTGATCTCCGAGTTCAGTTAACCCCTAACGCCCAGGTAGGCTATCCGTGTGGCTGTGAATGGCCGTAGGCTACGTAAATACAGCGTAACGCTGACGCGCAAGCGTCTGTGAGTACTTCTGGCGGTCTAGTCAACTTCAAAGGCAGATTTCTCCGTTTCTCACTTGGCGTGACAAGAGAAACCCGACTCCTTTGAATGTTGATATCTCAGTCATATGTCGTCATTCATTCCATATAGATATCGTTTTGAAGCTTGATTTATGCCCTTTCATGAGAACATAACTCAATTTTGAAAATTTGTGACAAGCTTTTGCCGTGGAGGGTCACATTTGGTTGTGGTGTGCTGTGTTCACAGTGACAATCACTCATTCACTCACACTTTAATGCATATGTCCTATACTGGCTGCGTTTCCTTTGTGTGCTCATATGAAGGGAGGTCTATCTGGGCAGATTTCCGGTGCACCATCTATACAACTATTTGAAGCTGAACTACGTGTCAGGAAAAAAAATAAACGCTAGATGCCGTGCGTTGAAAAATATGAATTGATTTTTTGGAATGCATGAATTGACAGAGAAAGAATCACAATTTGATTTGATTAAATTTTTTAACTACTGCAGTACAAGGCACATGATTTTCACTCCTCATCCTTCTTTGCTCCAGTGATTTATCATCATCATTATTAATAATTTGTATGTTGCATTATGAGGTGAGAACATACCGACTTTGTTGTGGCAAAACACTCAGATAAGGAATTATAAACAACGCGTGACAGCTCACTTTTCCGGTTTTGCTAACCGCCGTCCTCGTGTAACGAGCAGCGTCGCGGGCCCCAGTGGTTCGGCTACCGAGGCGTGATGGTAAAACGCACCAAATGAGTCAGTTATTCCTAACAAAGTCGACTCATTTACGTCAGAGGAGACTTGAGTCAATATGAGAACAATATCAGAGTTTACTGAGCTCAACTGTCAGTTCCGAGCTCAAATGACCTGGAAAAATCTCCCGCCTTCTCTTTTACACGCGACGGAACACACTGGCCTTACCTTACGGGATTGTTCCGATACGTTAGGGATGTTGTAAGAAGTTACGGTTTGAGATGATTTGTAATGGTGGGGTTTCGCTTTTTGTGGCCAGCGTGACTTGTGGAACTGTGTGTGTGCCCTCGAGAGTGGAGATGTGGCGAGTGAAAGCTGGCCTCTGTTGAAGTTCAGAAGTCATTTAAGGCTATTTCAACATCCTCCTCCTCCTCCTCCTCTCGCCAGCGACGATGAGGGTGTGAACGCGTAAAATCCGATGTGACTCCAGGAAGTATCTCTGGGTGTGGAGGTGACAAGCAATTATCTCAGGCTTCTGTGTCACGGAATGATTAAAGAAGGGCGTTTGCAAGTCAGAATAAAAAGGAGTACTAGAAAAGAGGTGCGTTGTGAGAGGAGGGGTGAACAGCTGTAAGCGGATAACAGTGGGAACAAAGCTTGGCGGTGTTTGTTTGAGAGGTGTGGAGGAAAGGTGCTGCGACCTGCTTCACTTCACCGCTACGATGTTGAAATCAGTAGAAACATGAAATGGGGCTAACTAAATACTAAATACACTCTCTACTGCCTCCCTTCACTCCACCATCCCTACCTCACTCCCACGCTCTCTCTTACTCCTCCCTCACTTCTCTCTTTCTCCTCCCTCCTCCTTCCTCACCTCCCTTCACTCTCTTCTCTCTTACTCCTCCCTCTCTCCCCTCCGTCGTCTTGCTTTTCTCTCTTCCTCCCTCCACCCCCCACTCCCTCTCTTTTGTGTTGCTCTCCCTCTTCCCTCCTTTCCCTACCCCTACCTTTCATTCCCTCCCCACACCTTCTTTCCTGTCTATTCCTCCCTCCTTTTCTTTTCTCTTCCTTTCTTACCTGTTCCCTCTCTCCCTCCTCCTTTTTCTCCCTCCTGTCTTTCTCACTCTCTTCCTCCTCTCCTTTTTCTCTCCCTCCCTCCTTTCACCTCTCCCCGTCCCTTCCTACCTCTTGCTCACTCTTTTTCTCCTCTCTTATGTTTCCTCCCTCTTCTTTCTCTCCTTCCCTTTCTACCTCTTTCCTTCCCTCTCATCCTCCTCTTCTTTTCCTCCCTTTCCTCTCCCCTCCCTCCTTTTCCTCCACTCCTGTCTTTTATCCTGTCTTTCTCACTCTCCTCTTTCTCTCCCTCCCTTTCCACCTCTTCCCCTACTTTCATCTCTCCCCTTTCCCTTCCTAACCCTTTATCCCTCCCTTCCTACCTCTTGCTCACCCTTTTTCTCGTCTTATCTTTCTTCCGCTGCCTCCTTTCCTCCACTCTTAACTCTCCCTCGTCTCCTACGTTCATCCCCTCTCCCCCTTCATTCCTACCTTTCTTTTTCCCCATCCCCCCCATCTCCTCTCCCTTTTCTCTCCAAGCTCTCTCGCTCTCTCTTAACCTCCTTCTCTCCCTCTCTCTTCCAATCCCACGTTACTTTTCTCTCCTTCCCTTACCTTCTTGTCTGTGCCTCTTTCTCCTCTCTCCATCCTCCCTTCTTTTTCTCTCCTCTCTTTCTCTCCGTCTCTAGTTGACCTGGAGGGAAGGTGGAAGTGTTCTGGATAACTTCAGAAAGGTGAAGCAGCTGAAGGCGCTGCTGTGGCAGCTGCGGTTTGGGAGAAAAACAAAAACTCCGTTCCAGGAGTCAACCATCCACCCAGCGGACATCTGGCCGTCCTGGCTTTTCACGCCACATCACCACCACAGCCCGGGTCACGGGACAGTGCTGCAGGTAGGGGAACGGTTAGGGAGTTGACCCTGCGATCCGAAGGTCGCCGGTTCAAGTCCCGGACCGGTGAAGGCACCTCATGGAAGCAGAGTGCGTCCCCAAGCACTGCTCTGGCTGCCGACTGCCTCGTGGAGGAATTAGAATGCAGGGGTCACATTTCACTGTCGTGTGCCGTGCTGTGTTCACAACCACAAATACTCACTCACTTTTAACTGAAATGCTGAACCACTCGACAGCACTGGTCAAGTCTTTATCAGCACTGCTAAATGTGTGGTGAGCACCTAGTGCTGCTTTCATGAGCCGTCCAGTATTATTACTTGCGTTAAAAGTCTTGATTATATGATTAAGGAGTGGTCATCTCTTTAACATTTGTTGTTGTTGAATGGGACAGAGGCTTGTGGCAGTATTTATATTAGTGGTATTATTATTAGTAGTCGGGGTTGGGAGTAGCAGATACATGTACCGGCGTTACGTATTTAGAATACAAAATATGAGTAACTGTATTCCGTTACAGTTACCGTTTAAATAGGTGATAATTAGAATGCAGTTACTTTGTTGAAATAAATGGATTACGGCGGTCTTTCCTGTTTCATATGTTAGGCTATCCCCTCTCTATCCTCTCTAATTTTTTGTAATTCACGCATTGCGGAAACCCGACAAAACACACATTAAGAGGCTCTAATGTAAGCGTCCTGTTAATGTTGGTGGTCAGTTACACAATGGACCCGGAGCCAGCACAACAGAGCCAGCAGTGCCCGGGCAGGAATGCATTTCTTACTCGGAAATTTCGTCTTTGCTCCTCAACAGTAAATATATTGTCTATTCAGGGAGATTTGGGCCTAACAGCCAATTGGTGAGAAAAACAAACGAATCTGCGGATGTGATTTCTACATTCATGTAGTTGTAAAAGCATGACAGTATATTAGAGAAGTAATCCAAAGTATTCAGAGATATGCAAAAAACTTAACGGAATCGTTACAAACTTCATTTTGGGGCATGTATTCTGTAATCTGTAGTGGAATACATTTTAAAGTAACCTTCCCAACACTGTTAGTAGTATTTTTGAATTATTGATTTAAAAACACAAAGTAGCTTGTGATCAGATCTAAAGAGATGTTTTAAAGTTGACAGCTGTGCGTAGGAGGCATGAAGGGCTAAAAGGGCAGTTAATGAACACAGAATTGAGAAAGTGTTAATTATGTGAGAAAACAAAAGTGTCAGGTGTGATGTGTGATAAGGGGTTTCAGCAGAATGAAGGAAAAGGTGTAGTGAGAGCAACCATGTTGTATGGTTTGGAACAGTGCCAATGAGGAAAAGACAGGAGGCAGAAATTAAATTCTGAAACTCAAGATACTGTGAGGAGTTCTCTTTGGGAGTTGGGAGGTTGGATAGGATCAGGAATGAGTTCATCAGAGGACAGCTCATGTTAGATGTTTTGGAATAAGGTCAGAGGCCAGACTGAGATGGTTTGGACATGTCAGAGGAAGACAATGATTACACTGGTAGAAGGATGCTGAGGTTGGGCCAGCAGGCAGGAGGCTGAGAAGGAAGACTTATGGATGTGGTGAAAAGAGAGGACATGAAGTTAGTTAATTGTGAGGGTAGAGGATCTGAAGATAAGACTAAATGGAAACAGATGATTCGCTGTGGCGACCCCTGAAGGGAAAAGCCAAAAGAGGAAGAAGAAGAAGTTAATTATGAGAAAGATTAAGATTCCTCTTTATATAATTTCGCGTGTTTAATTTGCTCGACCTAGTGGAACTGCATGTGTAGTAACATTCCTAAATATTAAATATCGCCAGATATTCATCATCATAATGAGTGTGATGTTCATATGTACTAGCTTTAGCATGTGCGGCCCGTGTAAAGTATTTGGTCTGAGTTTGGGGATTTAGGTTTGAGCGGTTGAGGGATTTGTGGGATTTTGGGGGATTATTAGTTTTGTATACATCTTTATAAATGCAGTTTATTACAACTGCTGCAGTTTCCCACAGACTTTGAAACACTTGCTGGCCGTTCACTAAGAACCTGATCTCTCCGCAGCCTGCTATGCGGCTTCATCCTCATCTGGTGACTTCTTAACCACTTCTCGCTGTTTACCGGGAGCGTGTTCCCGTTTTCAATCAGTGTTCAAACACAGTAGCCGTTTCATACTGGGTTGGTTTAATTCAGCGTGAAATATTTTTTCTCGTTATATTTTGCAGCATTTAGCAGATGTAAATCCAGCCAGACTTCCATTTCCTCATCAAAGGGGCTGTTTAGGGGCCAAGAATGTTTTTTGAGGCTAATTTATCTTAAATTAGGTTCAGTTTTAATTAGAGATGCACAATGATACTGGAATCATATGAGGTGGGCGATAACTGCTTCTCTTTACAGTCATCAGTAAGGATGCACGATCGTCGGTAGCGATTGGAATGGCGATTTTGGATCCTTTCATACGTATTGCGATTTCAAGCCGATCTTGCTTGCTGCGTTACTTGCGCAGCAGCCAGCGCGCATTCAGGCAGCGTTCACATATGCGGCTGTGCGGAGGCGTTCTCATTCACTTTGAATGGGGTAGCGTCGTGCAACAGCGAAATATGGTACAGGCGTGGTATGGCGTCTATCAGCGAAAAACCAAACTAAGTAGCTCAAAATCGCTTATAAAAAAATGCGAGCGTAAATTTCAAAATCGCGCGCGCAAATGTACTCGAGAGCACAAAATTAAGAATCGAGCTCTTGCGCGGTTGTGATAATATTGCGCGTGAACTGTATTTTTCCTCTCGCAAATGTCTTTTTCCTCTCGATGTTCATCTTGAAAGTAGATTACTGATATGGCGGCACGTGCTAGATTTCTCGTCTTGGCCGGTTTGGAAGGGGCGGGGTTTTGGCAGTTTGGGGGCGGGGGTTTGGCAGCTTCTGCCTGCGAATCCTATTGGTCGATGGCTCCTGGTCTTGTGATTGACTGCCGTTACAGACAGTTTTACAGAAAAACCAAAGATAATAGAAAGAGGCGGGGACAGGTAGGTTAAACGCAAGTTATAGTTTATCAATCTTATAATTATAATTTAATAGTTAGGTCTTACACGTTTAATAAACACGCAATCAATGGCTCCTCTTGCCCACTTGCCTGTCCCCGATTCAACATGAACACAGATGCAAATCCAATCTGAATGATCACTAGATGATCCAGCCCGTTTTCCATAGATTGAGGATACAGGCTTCAGAAATCTGATAAATCTCACTCTGCCCCATACACAATGCCAAGTAGGCGTTACTTTGGACGTCAAGTTACGGAGTTACATTTACCAATTCTGAGTTTGTTTTATTTATTAAAATTTGTAAAAATTTGTTATGAAAATAAAAGCATTATATTAAAAAGAAAGTGGGTTTTTCTTTTTATTTGCTGTAGGCTGCCACTATTATATGTCATTATTATAAAAAGTAACTAGTAAGAGAAGTAACTACCGCGTTACGATAAAGTTAGAAACCCATTTTTGTGTGATGTAAATGGAAACTACTACTTAACAGCTCTAATTTTCTATTTATCTCGGAAAAAAAATCATTGTCGGCGATCCACACAAATCGATGTCGGAATCGGCCAAGAAAATTGCAATCGGTGCATCCTAGTCATCAGCATTGGACGGTCTTAGGTGCCAGATATTTGCAACCCGGTTTTTGATGGCCAGCGTTCGTCTGCCGGGAAAGGTAAGCGCTTATGCCAGGCATGTCAAAGTCTGAATTAAGGATTTACTCACGGCCCGCCCTTCTGGCGTCAATTTATAGGTGTTGTTTTTGTTCCAATTCTGAGCAGAAATCTCAGCTTTTACATGCTACTGTACTCTGCCTCGACTTGCGCTGTGTTAGAAAACGTCATGACCCTATTTTTGTGCCAAAATTCTGAGCGTGTTGTAACTTTGGAGAGCAAAATATCTTGCCTTTAGGTTCAGCTCTGCCTTCCTCATTTGTTGGCATTGGAATCATCAGATGTAAGCATAAACTTATCAGATATATCAGCATCAGTCTATCGTTCCGAACTGTTTAAATAAGTTTTCATCTGTCTTCATCAGATTTTTACTAAATATAGATTTAATTTTAAGGTAGCTCTATTAAATACAAGTACAAGTGAGGACCACATATCCGTGGTTTCAGCTTGCTCGCAGGTACCTCAGTGAGTACCTTTACTGGCAACCCTCCCATACAGGACCAGCCTCTCCACTAACCCTTACGCTACCAATAGTTCAGAAGTTGGGGCTGGGTTCAAAAAATCGATTCACCGATCATCTCGATTCTCGTTAAAGAAAAAATACGATGTCGTTCAAAATTCCCGGATCGATCTTTTCTCTTGACTATGCACTACGCCCTATACCGCGACGGCGCAGGAAACTATAAAAGCGTGAGACAGCGAAACCCAAACCAAATAGAGCCATGGCTGAAGCTGCTCCGCTCAAATCACCGTCTGCAGTCCATCGACATGGGCATATGCTCGACTCAAGTTATTTTATAACCAAGCAAAACTAGCATTGACGCAGAGAAATCTCTAAATAAATCCGCCGCCGAATCGAAATTGAATCGGCTCATGACCTTGTGAATGGGAATCGAATCGATTCAGGAAATCGCTGGCGATACCTTCACTAGTTCAGTTTGGAACTGTGTCCAGACGAGTGAACTAATTTTGACTCCTGCTTTAAATAGCAGCACTTTATTACTACTGTATTTAATACTGTCAGTCTTTTCACCAGTGCACGTGCACAGAAATCCCCCTATACAGTATACGAGGAGCTGAAGTGGTTTAGTGAGAGATCAGGAACATATCACTCTGAACATGAATGGAACTACTGTGTAAACTTACCCAACTGCTGCTGATGTTTTACTCAAGCGCTGTTTCCTGTTTGCACAGAGAACGCAAAGCTGCATGAAGTTTACCTCTTCCTTTTTGACGAGTTCATCCTGGTCACCAAGATCAAGCGGAATAAAAAGGTAACCTTAAAGAAGCAGCCCGGTGGAAGTGAAAACAGTGCACTGCAAAAAATCAGTGTCAGAAAATAAGAAAAAAGGATGCTAGAAAAATTAGAGAATCAAGCAAACTTGTTTGCCAATATAGTGAGAAAATTTATCTTGTAAGATCTCCTAAAACGAAAAAATCTTTCCCTTTTCCATGTTTTTTAGCTTTAATATTATTCTTAAAATAAACAAAGTTGTCATGAATTTCTTTAACTTCGTGTGGTGAATTAAATTTCTTATTTCATTTTTAGGCACGTTCTTATAATCAATCTAAATTTTCTTAAGATAATAATTGTAGCCAGCGTTTCTTAAAATTAGATTATTTATCTTACACATACAAGTCTAGTCAAGTAAGTTATTCTTAAAATAAAAAAAAAAAAACATCTATTTTTTCTTTTTAAAATTTTCTGGCTTGTTAAGATTTCATTTTTTGCAGTGTGGCTTTAAAAGCGCCTCCATTAGACCAGAAGTAAAACGGCGTCAGTGAAGAGCAGACGCCTCAATGAAGTGAAAGAAAAGTGAAATGAACTGGATCCTCTACACAACCTGCCTGCGCAGGCCTAGGAAAGAAAAAGTCCTGCCGCGTTTCAAACCCTTTTTTAAACCCAGTTTGTCCTCAATTTGTCCACTTGTTTGTGCTGTAGAACTCAACCGGTTAAAGAAAATCTTCATTGAAGGCAACTGGACGTTTACGATTCTTGAAGCAGAAACTGTGCTTGAATAGTATTATTGTAGGACTGTGCAGTTTGAAAATTAATCCAATTAACTGATGTTTAGAATCTCTAAGAGACGTAATCTTCACCATGTCAGTTATTTCAACTGATTTTAAATTCTGTTAACTTTTACAGTCCTCTTAAAATCACACTAATCAGTGGGCCAGTCTCATATCCACGACACCTATCAAAATATGGTACATTTTCTCTAAATTCAGTGGAATTTTCACAAGCTAAATCTCATGTCTGCACGCTCAACTCTGTCAACACGCACACTCATATGGAACGCCAAAGGTGCCACAATTCACCTGTATTTTTACAAAAATGACCAGTTTTACTGTGAAAACAGCAGTGAAAACCAGCTTTTTGCAGTGTTCTAGTGACTTGTGGTCGAACAACTCGTAACATTGTCTCTTTAACATCAAATCTCATCTAAATTAAAAAGGCACCAGTTAATTTGTGATTTTTTCTTATTTTTATGTACTAAATATGTACAGCTGTACAGTATACACGCATGTTGTGTTGACAGTGTTTTGTGAGTCGTCCTTGCGCGAGTGTCTTAAAATAAAAAGTATTATTGTTATATGTACTTTTACATTCGAAAATAAAATCTCCCACCACTAACAGTCTTTTTTACAGTACAAACCTTGGCAGTGACCAGTGAGGGCAGAAAATACATCATTGTTGATTAATGGTGATGGAGGTGAAATGTTCCTTAACACTGTCACTGATTTGACAGTGACTTTCTCATAACTGTCTATTTTTTTGTGCAGCAGAAGTCTGGAGCGGTGGAGCCTCACCCCCTGCGGTGTTCCTCCGGTCAGGAGCTGGAGCAGTTGCTGCAGGACGGCTGCACCTTCACCGTGCTCGACCAGCCCATATCGCTGGACCGTCTGCAGATCAGGAACATCGACCAGCTCAACGCTACAGGTTTGTACACAAACAACCAGAGCCAGCTTCTTTTATAAAGAAGACTATAGCGTTGATCCAAAATCAAACTAATCAGGCGTCATACATACCGTCAGCTGGGTTCGTCATAACGACGCAGGCTGCTGTGGGCCGTAGCTCAAGAGTAAAAAAAGGTCAAATGATTGGAAGTCATACATATACAGTGGGGCCTTGACTTACGAGTTTAATTCGTTCTGTGACGGAGCTCGTAACTCAAATTACTCATCAATTACTATGTCAAATCAGTTTTCCCCTTTGAAATGAATTGAAATGCCATTAATCCGTTCCCGACCCCCCAAAAAACACCGCATTTTTTTATGTTTTAAAATAAGAAAAATGTGCTTATAAATAACAAATATTAACACAGTACAATACAATGTACTGCAATAAACTGGTTTAATTAAGTATAATGTACAGCATTTGCCCTGGAGATCAGACGACTTGGCTGACGAAGGTGGAGGAGAAAGGCTGAACTGAATACCTGAATCCTATTGACTGATTTTTGCCCGTTTCGCCACACTTTCCTCCCGTTCATCTGCAACCTGTCCAATGTGCTCTGTTTCATCCTCCGTTTCAGCATGTTTGTGAAATGTTAGGGAAGTGTCAGTAAATAGCGCAGTCACATGCCCAGCTGGTTCGTAATCCGGATTTTAGCTCTCAAAGCAAAAAAACGGCCGAGAGACGCCTCGTATCTCGAAAAAACTCGTTAGTTGGGACACTCTTAAGTCAAGGTACCACTGTATATATATCTCCCCCTGAGTAAGACCCTCAACCACAAATTTCCCTGAAAATTTAACTTGCCCTGGACACGCACATCTGCTAAACACCATAAATGTAAAGGCTCACCTGAATGACCAACTTCTTGTGTCTTTTATTCCAGCATCTGCGTCCAAACCGCCATCTTCCTCATATTCAAATTCAAATTTCTGTAAAGCAGCTTAAATTGACAGCAAGCATCAGAACTGCAGTCTCTCAAATTCAAATTCTCATTTCTGTTAAGCACATCGTCACCCGTGTGTGTAAATATCTATTAAATGCAAAGCAGCTTGATTTATTTAATGGCCGCTAGTAAAGGTTGACCACACTGAGCAGCTTTTTTGTTTCTGTCGTTCCAGCATCTGGTCTTCCCTTTTCCTTCATCATAATGCACCAGAACCGCTATCAGCAGTGCGTCGGCGTCTTCGTCCTGCAGGCGCAGAGCGAGTCGGTGAAGGTGAGGCGCAGTGTCACGTCACGCTGATGTAATTACACTCTCGGCTGCTTTTTGATCTGACTTTCCTCCGGCCGACTCCAGCTCCACCCTGTCAGCCCTTTACGGCTCCACCTGCGTCAGCGCCAGTGTTTGTGTCCAGATCAAGTAACTTTGCTTTAATGTCGCGGCGTTGTGCTGCGCCCCGCGTCCCAGAGAAGCTGTCTTAACTACTCGTTCGGTGATCTCCGGTAACTGAGAAGAGGCTTTGTGTGTGTGTGTGTGTGTGTTGCAGAAAGCGTGGCTGTCGGAGATCGAGGAAGCGGTCGGCGCTCTTTTGAAGCAGGAGTCTCGGCATCCTCGAGTAAAGAGCTCCTCTGTGTATCTGGAGTCCTCGCAGATTTAGACCTCGCTTTCACACAACTCCCAACATACGCTACGGACAAAAGTACCAGGACACACGTCTTAAGGACGGAATTCAGGGGTTTCATTTAATATCAGTTCAAGCGGAAAACTTGCGGTCCGTGTTTACTTCAATTTGGAAATCTGGATCAGGGGTTTTCAACTGGTTCTGTCCCAGCGATCACCTTTCAGACTAAGTAGTAGTCTGCACCCCACTGTGTGCCCGTGTCTGTGAAAGTGAGTGATTATTTGTCATTGTGAACACAGCACAGCACACAGCGCACCACAACCAAATGTGAGCTCTGCATTTGACCCATCCGTGAAGGAACAGTGGGCAGCAGGGCCTTGGGGACGGTACCTTTACCGGTCTGGGATTCGAACCAGCGAGCTTCTGATCACGGGGTGAACGCCCAACCAACTGCCCCTCCAACTGTGTGTGAATTTCGCTATTATTTTTTAGATATTTGCATTAAACTCTTTTTTTTCATGAAGAAGCCAAAACATCTGGAATTTCTTAAAACATAAATAAAATAATTTTTTAATAGTGATTTCAGTAGTGAAACTGTAAACGTGAATGATTTTTTTGTCATTGTGAACACACCACAGCACAGCACACAGTGCACCACAACCAAATGTGAGCTCTGCATTTAACCCGTCTGTGAGAGCGCCCGGGGAGCAGTGCTTGGGGACGGTACCTTGCTCATGAGTACCTCAGTGGTAACTTTACCGGCCCTGGAGTCGTACCTGCGACGACCTGATCACAGGGCGAACACCCTACCAACTAGATTGCGTGTCTCGGACGCGGCGCACCGTGGGGGGGGCCGCAGCCCACCGGTTGAAAACCCCAGCTGTATAACGTTAATTTATTATTCAAATTAAAGCCAAAAAACAGTCCAAAAATATTTTAACGACATTTGTTTCCAAAACTAAAATGAAACAGGGAACCGTGTCCTTTTTGCATAAGTAGGCTGACTGAGAAGTGACCGTTGCCTATGTATAGTATATCACTGGACGTCCGGTGTCCTAGCGGTTCTCTGTTCGACCTGTATCTTCTCGTGATTATCTACGTGAAACCAGGTGTGAATGTTCTGAAAACCTCCAGGACGGGAACTGCTGACCCCTGATGTAGCGCAAGACCCTGACCCCCAAGTTCTGCTAAGTTTACAGTTACTGACCGACTCCACATTGATGCCTGTGGATGTAAAAATGTTCATGTCAGTGTAATGCCAGTGAGTCCCGATACTTCTGTGCACGTAGCGTTGTGCTGTAGTCCAGCGTTTCTCAATCCCAGTCCTCACAGACCACCGCTCTGCACAGATTCGGCTTTCCCGACCCACAGCACGGCTGATGCTACTGATTAGCTAATTAGCAACGTAGGATCAGCGTACGACAGTGCAGGAAATACCCAGTATTTGCAGAGCGGTGGGCCGCGAGGACTGGGATTGAGAAGCGCTGCTGTAGACGACGGTTCCATTGACGCCGTGCTGTTCTTGTGACTTAATAATAACTGCTACTGTTAGAGCATTTATTTAACGGTAAGCCCTGTGTGGCAGTAACTCTTTACTTGTGTCCACTCGAGTCCAAACCGCTGGTGGTGTTGCTGTAACATTTCACACGCTGTAGATTAAAACGTGCCATAGAGCTGGAATATTTTTGGCCACTGCAGCACTGATAAACGCAGCCGAAAATTGCTGTAACGGTGTAGATTGTGACACAATTTGTGGTAAATTGGGTTTTTTTTTGTAATTAAAGTTTCATTTGAAACCAGCAAACAGTGTTTTATTTGACTGGATGGTGAGAAAGAAAATTGGAAGAAAAGTCAAGTTGCACATTAACAACACAAATTGAAAATAAACACCTACTTTTATTTCCCCTTAAACACTGATGGACAAAATTTAAAAAACCAAAATCATAACACCTCTCGACATAAATTATCTTCCACACGCAGCACACAGACAGTGTCTCCCACGACCACCGCTAGTGGCAATTTTACGAGCGCTCGGCCTGCCAGACGCGACGGCAAGAAAGCAGACTTAAGGCACACGCACACACACATACACACACACGATCACTAGAACAGTAACACTACTACTGCTGCTGCTCACACCGGGACTGCAACTATAAGCCAATCCACAGCTTCATGCACAATCTCTCTCTCTCTCTCTCTCTCACACACACACAATGTCTCATCACTAGCGCGTCTCAAAAAATTAGAACATCGTCAAAAAAGGTCATTTGTTTTCATCAATCATGTACACTCATATGCTGCGTTTATTCTGCGCAAAGTCAAATATTTCAAGCCTTTTTTTAACGTTCATAGCAATACCCTGATGAGCTTCTGATTTTCATAAACAAATCACCTTTTCCACGTCCTAATTTCCTCAGACGCAGCATTACAGTGTAGTGTTACTCCCAATGTGGACGTTAGTGATGCTGTACAGAGTAAAACCACTGATTTCCTCTTCTCCCCAAAAGCACACACACTATTATACAATCATATTATACAAAAACTAAAACTTTTACCTGAATCACCACGTTTTGCAGATATAACTGCAGCATTTCTTTAGTGCTCGGTAAACGATAGTGTGATGTGAACGAGATCGGAGCAGCTTGAGTTCTACGACGGTGAGATTTTTAGATGGTTAAAATCACATCTTTCGCTGATTTTAATCTGACATCGGACTTCAAAAATGTGCCATATACACACGCACATCTCAGGGAGACAGAATCTGGGGTCTACACGGACGATGGACGTAAAGATGGTGCTGCTCCTGATGCCTCCGAGTAGTGTTTTCCTCAAGAAGCTGAGGTGTCTAAGCGGTGTGTGTTTGTGAACTGATTCGATTCATTTTTGAAGGTGAGTTTGGAATACGTTTCTAAAAAGTCAAGTTGCAACGTGCTTCTGAGTAGTGTGTGTGTGTGTGTGTTTTCCTCAAGAAGTTGAGCCTATAAGTGGGTGTTTGTGATTTATTTCACATTTGATTTGTGAATTGATTTGATTTGTGATTTATTTGACGATTTGTTTGTGAATTGATTTGTGATTATTTGACTTGATTCATTTGTGAATTGATTTGATTTGTGATTTATTTGACAATTCATTTGTGATTTGACGATTCATTTGTGAACTGATTTGAGATTTATTTGACGATTCATTTGTGAACTGATTTGATTCGTGATTTGACTGGATTGTGAGGAAGAAAACTTTTTTTTTTAAAGGTCATTTTTGGACGTATGGTCGAGTTTGGAGTATAGTTTGGAGAGAATCTTCAATATGATACGACTGTCAGCTGTGAGCAGAGAGAAGGAAATTTGTGCCACGGACCCCGACCTGCCACCACACCCCTGACGAGCGTGTGTATGTGTGTGTATATATATATAACCCCATCTGTCCGCTACGTGTGTGTCCTCTCATGCTTTTTCTTTGGCACCATTTTCATCTGCAACTCATCTAACAAGCAGCCCGGCCCTGGCGTTGCGGAGAATCAGATAGCGACAGCATCCGTGTGAAGTGAAGGTACGTTGCAATGTTACGTTCCTCGCGCCTGATTTAAGAGCGAGAGATGACTCTGATAAGATGCGATGTGTGCAGCGATAACACGAGACGAGGCCGGTGAATACTGAAGAGGTTTGTGCTTTCTAAAGTAGCTCGTGATTGGACACAAAATACAATCAGAATATCTAGGTGTAGACCGTACAGCTCCTACAAACACACACACGTATATACACACACACAACCACACAGCGCCACAGTTATTGCTCAACAGCATGGCACGTCTGTGCAATTCTCGAATCTGTGAGAAATAATGTCAAGTTAATGAGGAATAAAAATGCACCGAGTTAATGAAAGGCTGATAAAACAATATTGAGTGTTTCCATGAACGAGAAGGTGAGCAGCAGAGCAAGCAGATATATTTTACACCGATGTTTAGAATACCATGCTTGGACGTGTAAAAAAAACTGAGAAGGAGAAGTTTGGGCCGTTAATGAAGCAAAAACCAGGAGATTTTACCCATTTCCACAGCTTCAAAGCTCATTTCTAACCGAGGACTAACATCTGGTACGATCCTGTACACCGTCTCCACTTTACAAATTACGATGAGAGCTGACGAAATCCCGTTGCAGGTGAAGATTGAGACTTCCCAACATTCAGAACCAATTTACACGCTCCAGCTTCGTTAAGTGAAACCGTCTCGGCTGAAATCTCCGCATCAGAACAACACCGATCTTCGTAAATTGTTGACAATGGTCCCAAACTCAACTTCTCTACAGTTTTGATGCTTCTGAAGCCCCCAAAAAGGCTCCGGAAGTGGCCAAGGCACTCGTTTTTGGGAGGACGATGTCCTCAAGTGGAGGGCCAGCTGCTGCCTGCGGGGGAAAGAGTTTAATTCACCTCACACTCGGTCAGCAGAGTTCAGTCCGTCCTCCCTGCAGTCCTGCTGCTCCTCACCCCCGACCCCTGCCTCCCGCCCCCACTGAAATTCGGTTTGGCGGGGCAGGGGTCGGGAGCGGCAGCGGTGTGGTGTGGAGGTCCGTCAGCCCTGCAGCTCTTCGTAACAGGGCTCACACACCCGCACCGGCTTCTTGGAGGAGGGCGTCAGGGCGTTTTTGGACGAGCATTCGGCGCAGAAGATGTTGCCGCAGTGACGGCAGTGATGCTGCGGAAGGGCAGAGGGGGAGAGAGAGGCGGTGAGATTTTTATATTAGCAGAGTCTTGGGGGTTATAACAGAGTACATATGGTCCCCGAGTTACAAAGATGCTACTTAGGATTTTTTAATCTTATGATGACGATGCTGATACGACAACACTGTATAACCCTAACCCAAAACTCTTCAAAATTAGGGATGCACGATAATATTGGAATCATATCGGAATCGGACCGAAGCCCGTGCCTTCTGACTTAAAACGTATGGTGTGATTTTGCATAAATACAGTGACAATGAACGCATCTTGGAGTCTAGGAGACTGATCTGTGTTCTCCACCAGGTGAAGTACGAGCACTTTGAAACTGAGTAAAAAGCAGATTTAAGACGATTAGGGACGCACCGATCCGATATGTGGATGGGATATCGGTCTGATAACGACTCAAACAGCTGGTCGCTCAGTTGGTTCTTCATGGGAAGTGTTACTGTGGTGAAGCTGGTTTATTGTTTGACGTTTGTGCTAATTCCTACACGTGTGACCCCCCACGGCAAAACCAGTCGCTTGTCGCAACGGAGGTTTCCGAGAAAAACGAGCGTTTATGTTGCGTGGGGTAAAATGTTGGATTTTTTGTTTTTAGTGTTTTGAAACAGTGGAAGGTCTATACTGTACTGTTGTGAATAAATTTGGCTGAAAAACTTACCCTTTCCATCCTAAAAACGTGACTTTCTTGAGGTGAGGAATTCAATTCCAGCAGAATGTTAAAAGTTTCTGTTTTGACCGCTCTACTCCAATATTTACGGTAAATCCACTGGTTGACCAGCGTGAAGATATTTCTCTGGAATCCATCTCCGTCTCCCGAGTTCAGTTAACCTAACGCAGGTAGGCTATCCGTGTGGCTGTGAATGCAGCGTAGGCTACCGTAAATGCAAACGTAGCCGCGACCGCACCAAGCGTCTGTGAGTGCTACGGCGATAGTCAACTTCAAAGGCAGATTTCTCCGTTTCTCACTTGGCGTGACAGGAGAAACCCGACTCCTTTGAATGTTGATATCTCAGTCATATGTCGTCCCATTCATTCCATATAGGTATCGTTTTGAAGCTTGATTTATGAAAACATGAAAACATAATAACACAATTTTGAAAATTTGCGACAAGCGATTGGTTTTGTCGTGGAGGATCACATATTGATATGACAATGAGCAGAACAAGCAACACAACACACTACAAGCCCAAAAGCACATCACACCATTATACTGTTTAATTTCCTCAACAACACCAGCTCTCACTCACAATCTCTGTGTTCCTGATGCTTTTAGCGCCGCAGGATTAGGGAGCGTCACTAAATGACACAACTGTGTTTAAAGGAATCATGTTTGAGATGTTATTTTAATAATAAATCATTTAGCATATACATATGGGTGTGTAATTATTACATTGTTTTAGTAGGAAAACACTATTTAATTCAAGTATTTCATTAAACAAAACACAATAATCTCAGTCTCTTCCTCAAAGAGAAATACACAACTTATTCATTAAAAACTGGTATCAGATCGGTACTAGGGATCGGCCGATACCCAAAGCCCCAAGATCAGCATTGGTATCGGAACTGAAAAAGTTGGATCGGTGCCTCGCTAAAGACGATGCCCCTGTGTTTCTTGTAACAACTAGAGAAATCGAGCGACCGTTTAGCATTTTCGAGTGGTGAGTAGCACAGACAAACCAAGTCCGATCAGTAGAGAACTGCTGTGAGAACGGCTCTGGTGCTTTGAGTGGAGATTAAAGTGTTGCTGTACAATGCTGTCTGTTCACAGAGAGGAGGAGGAGGAGGAGGAGGAGAGAAAACAAACAGCAGACTCTGAATGGAGTTGGCTCAGTCCCTGTGGTAGACCATTAACATGGTATTGATTTGCTGCTTTGATGCCTGGAACAAGCGGCTTCTTCAAACAAGAGAATGTGTGTGTGTGTTTGTGTGTGTGTGAGAGAGAGAGTGTGTGGCTAAGGGAGCAAAAAGGGGCAACAAGGCCAAGAGACATCGGGAGAGTAAGAAAAAAGGGTAGGGATGCAGAGAACGGATGAAAAAGAGGGAGGAAAAAAAAGAGTCACATTCCGGATAGTTCTGGAAAAGGCTTTAACCACAGGACGTAACTTCCATTTTCCATTTTCCATTTTTAAGAAAACTTAATTATGTTACTCTGCTCTCTTCTAGATTTATTCCAATTATTCTTATTTTTCCTCTCACTTTTTGCCACTTTATAGCTTCTAGTTTTCAACTGCGTTTCTATGACGACAACTAGAAATCGTCATCACACCTTTTCACCTCTCTCCCTTCGGATGCTAAAATCTGTAGGGAAGTTTTCACACTGTGACGTCACCACGACCTTTTCAAATGCCACAAAACCTCTTTATCCCTCCTTTCTTACTCTATTTTCACTACTGCCATACTCTTCATCTTTTTCCAACTCTGTTTTTGGTACAACTCTCTACAGTATCCTCCACACACTTTTTCTGACCGCTACTCCTCCGTCAGTTTCAGTGCTAGAGACTTTCAACTCTTAAAATGTGCAGCCTATTGTTGTGTGCTTGTTTTAATACACACACTCGTTTGTGAGTTCTGTCCGTTTTTTGTCTGTTTTTCCCCATAGACTAACATGGAGCTCAAATTTCAACACTTTACTGCACGGCCGCTGTTCCTCACAAAGTCACCAAATTGGACGTGCTTTGAGGGTCCACGAGCCTCCTCGCATTCGTGACTCTGCACAGCAAAACCAGTCGCTTGTCGCAAATTTTTTAAAAGTTGAGTTATGATGTTTTCGTGAAAGGGCATAAATCAAGCTTCAAAACGATACCTATATGGAATGAATGGGACGACATATGACTGAGATATCAACATTCAAAGGAGTCTGGTTTCTCCTGTCACGCCAAGTGAGAAACGGAGAAATCTGCCTTTGAAGTTGACTATCGCCGTAGCACTCACAGACGCTTGGTGCGGTCGTGGCTACGTTTGCATTTACGCTAGCCTACGCTGCATTCACAGCCACACGGATAGCCTACCTGCGTTAGGTTAACTGAACTCGGGAGACGAAGATGGATTCCAGAGAAATATCTTCACGCTAGTCAACCAGTGGATTTACCGTAAATATTGAAGTAGAGCGGTCAAAACACAAACTTTTAACATTCTGCTGGAATTGAATTCCTCACCTCAAGAAAGTCACGTTTTTAGGATGGAAAGGGTAAGTTTTTCAGCCAAATTTATTCACAACAGTACAGTATAGACCTTCCACTGTTTCAAAACACTAAAAACAACCAACATTTTACCCCACGCAACATAAACGCTCGTTTTTCTCAGAAACCTCCGTTGCGACAAGCGACTGGTTTTGCCGTGGAGGGTCACATATCTGTAACTGTCACGACCCCGCACTCGTCTTTTTACCCTTTTTTCTGTTGTTTTTTTTTCCCCCCAATAGTAATTTTTTCCCATCAACAATACATGGGATTTAAGACTCAAAAGCTTCCCTCGGCCTGTTTTCACACGACAGTCAACACTTATGAGCCACCTCAGACCACCTCACTGAACACACACCTCAATCGGTTTTCACCTGCGCTCGTCTTTGTCTTGCTTATATCATCCCTCGTTCAATGCATTTTAATCAAAGTATTTCTACTCGGCCAGTTTTCATGTCACAGCTACAAAGCTGGCATTTTCACATTGGCATTTTCTTGCGGAGATGCATCTCTAGTTACTAGGGGTGTGCAAAGAAACTGAATCGAATCGAACCATGATTCAAAATCAATTCATGCATTCCAAAAAAAAGCCTGATTCATAATCCTAACCCTACACTTGATTCAGTGTCATTTTTTTGTTGACCCGGCACAGTATAAAGGGAAAAGTAAGTCAAACCAGCAAACTGGAAACAAATTCATCTACGTATTGAATCGTGAATCGTTTATTAATTGTGAATCGATTTTGAATCGAATCAAGAGCCCTAGAATCAGAATCGAAAGGTGAGATTTTCTGCACAGTGCACCCCTACCCTACTAGGTACTCGTGTTTAGCCACTTCTCCTCCTTATTCTGTGATACTCTGCCAGCATGTCAATTACACAACGAGGGCAAAGAAAAGAAGATGCACTGATGAAATAAGGAGGAAAAAAAAGTCACCTTGCGGATGGTTACGGAGAAGCCTTTCCCACAGGCCATGCAGTTCTGCACCTCGTGGTCCTCCGCCCACTTCCGCGTGAGAGACTGCGACTGCTTAATCTGCACCAACACACAGCGTCACATCAACATTCAGCCACTTTGTTATTAACGAAGTAATGAAGGTAAACTCCACCACACTGGCACCAAGAAGGAACAGGACACCTGACACCTTGATGCTGAAGGAGTATTTTTGTGAATTTATGCAGACATCCTGTGTTATATAAACCTAAGCCCAAAGCCTAGATCTACTGCCAGGATCACATTTTAGCATGTGTTTGTAGATAATTATCAGGGACAATACTAACAATTATCTCAGACAGTTGATATGAATAAGTAATCGTGATAGAGGTAGAGCACTCACCAGGTTGTGGGTTTAAACCCAGCTCTATCCTACCTCCACGTGGGGCTGGTTGATGCAGCCTCAAATCAATATCATAATTAAACATTTCACCTTCGTTACGATTTTTACCCTCATAGTTCACTGACAAGGTTTGTCCCGTAATAAAGCTGTGAAAGTCCCTCTGGATAAATTTGGAGAAATTACTAATATAGTTCATATTTTCTTGCTAAATATACACTTCCAGTCAAAAGTTTGGACACACCTTCCCATTCAATGTTTTTTCTTTATTTTCATTACTATTTACATTGTAGATTCTCACTAAAGGCATCAAAACTATGAATGAACTGTGTAAGGGCTATTTGACCAAGAAGGAGAGTGATGATGGAGTGCTGCGCCACATGGCCTGGCCTCCACGGTCACCTGACCAAACCCAATCGAGATGGTTTGGGATGAGATGGACCGCAGAGTGAAGGCAAAAGGGCCAACAAGTGCTCAGCATCTGTGGGAACTCCTTCAAGACTGTTGGAAAAGCATTTCAGGTGACTACCTCATGAAGCTCATCGAGAGAAGGCCAAGAGTGTGCAAAGCAGTGATCAAAGCAAAGGGTGGTTATTTTCAAGAATCTAAAATATAAAACATGTTCTGGGTTATTTCACACTTTTTGTTTACTACAGAATTCCATATGTGTTCATTCATAGTGCCTTCAGTGAGAATCTACAATGGAAATATTCATGATAATAAAGAATAAAACATTGAACTTCTATGCAATTGTCATTGTTCATTGTGTAGTGAGACCTGTCTGTGGAAAGTGTCTAATAAATAAATAATAAAGTACTTTCTACCTACTTACTGCTCCAATCAAATCCTACTGAGAGCGAGGTCAGGGTTTTCATGGATTAAAGCAAAAAAAAAAATATGACTGATTTTTTTTTTTTTTGTAAAATATACTACTACTAGCCTATTATTATTATTATTATTATTATTATTATTATTATTATTATTATTATTATTATTATTATTGGATCGCCAGGCAACAAGCCGTGTCATTCACCCTTTGCGAATCTCGTCTTTGTTTTGGGACATTAAAAGCCTTTGAGACTGATGTGGCACTAAATGCTGGGGAATTATTTTCTCCTTACTATGAAGTTTAGCATCTTAAACAAGCGTCAGGGAACTCCGCGGCCGTCAATGTTTAACCTTTTAACATTCAGTAGCGACTGTTTGGTAGGCATTTTAGTGTGATATCTCAGTGAATAAATGTGTTGATCTTAACTCAACTTCAATCGTTTGGTAGAGGACTATATCTAAAAAACTATAGGGTCTGTTTAAAAATAAAAAATTCATTCTTGTTATTGTTGTCCTAAGTAAATAAAAAATGCAAAGAAATTTTTTTTCTCATTTTTTACCTTGCTTAGTGTAGACCTTAAAAAAGAAGGGCTTCATGAACTACCGAAACCAGAAGCATTTATTTTAGGAAGAATAATTAAATAAATAATTAAACCAAAGAAAAGACCAGCCTTTCCAGAACTTTGTCTGCCGAAGCTTGTTTCCTTCAGATCTGCATCAATCTCATTATTAACCTTTAGTGCACTCAGTTGACGGAAAACCATCATAGCAACGGAAAAATTTAATCCATGGGTTTTCAACACTTCCAAACTATCCAGCATTTCTCTGGACTCAACACAAATATCAGATATTCTGTGCTTTTGGGTATTTTAGCCAAGATATTGGCTTCTGCGCCCTCATCATTCACACAGAAAACTCTCTTGTTCTCTAACTCTGTATTACATCAGTATTGAATTAACTCTGGTAAGTGATGGTTAGGATCTGACTGAACGCATCACAACCTACATACTCTGAAAGAAAGATACTGCAGCTGACGTTAGTTCCACGTTCTGCGCCACTTCCTCTATCCATAACTCAAGCTGGCCGGAGTAATCAGCGCAGGTTGATGCTGAACTGTTTGATTAAGGAACTTTAATTTATCTGCCTGTCAATATGACGTATTATTGTGCATTATAAGCAGGCATGTTCAAAAGTCACGGCCTGCAAAAATATAAAGCCTGTGGTCAGATTAAATCGATGGTGTTATTTTTGTGTCAAAATTCTGAGGAGTGCACGTGAGTGTGTGTATAGAAAGAGAGGGAGAGAGAGAGCGAGAGAGAGATGGACCTGTAAGGACTGGTTCTCCCGGCCGAGCTCCTGCATGGCTGCGTGGTGTCGTCAGTTTTCTCCTCAGTTCTACCACTTTAGCTTGCAACTTCTCCATCTCACCTTCGCCCTTCACACACCTGCAGCACAAACAGAATCATCATCGTGTATCTGTACACCTGCGTCTGGGCACATTCCACGATCCGCCATAACACGATGACCACTGACAGATGATATGGATAACCTTTTGGTACACACAGCACTCTACAGTTTGTTGCGTACGCGGCTGCGCAGCTGTGTATCTACTGGTTGGTCTAACGTGAGCGCTGATGTGTGTGTATTTGTGGTTGTGTGTTGACTCTGTTGCGGACCTCTCCAGCAGGGCGCGCCTCTCGTCCTGGTTGTTCTGCACGGTGGCCTCCAGCACGGCGATCTCACCCCGCAGCTCGTCCGTCTGCTTCTCCAGCTCGGTGACGCGCCGCTGGCTGCCCTGCCACTCCCGCTTCAGCGTGGCCACGTTCTCGTTCAGCGCCGACACCTGCAGGGCCAGCCGGGCCTCCGCCTCCTCCCTGCGCTTCTCCACCTCCTCCTTAGCCTTGCTCTCCGATGCCTGGGAGATTATTTGTTTAGAAAACAACACATAAGAGGAAACACTTCATAGACTAGAGCTGGCCAATTAATCAGAAATGAATCAAAACTCATCAGTCTAATACTTCTAATTTATCTATAATCTGCTACGGCTGGGAACTAATCGAAACCAACATCCAGAGCTTGTAGTCGTGGTAATCTTACCCACTATATTTTAAATTCTATGCTTTACCCAGTGTGTGTTTAATATACAGCCCCAGACCACATCACTTAATTTCTGACTGATTGTTTTTACAGTTTGAGGCTGCGTAAAATATACAAGTTAATGTTCTTTTATAACTTTAGCATGCTTATTTCAAAATGTCAGACATTTTTTGGAGTAAATTATCTCATAATCTTATGGAGTAAATGATCTTAATCTCACCAGGAAGTTGCAAACTACACATATATTATTTTTACAGTAGTGTCATTAAATAATCTGGTCCTGAGCCCGCGTTGTCCTCATGCTGAGCTCTGCTTCCTCTAATCAGCAAACTGAATCAGGTGTATAGGTGTTGGAATATAACACATGGAATAGCTGCTATATAAACAGAATTGCACTCATATATAAAATATGGACTGCTTTCCTTATTTTTCATATTTTTGCAACTGCAGTAGCTCATAAGAGAATAGCAACCTGTACATTTTTCACTCACAGCCACATTTTTCCAAGGGCAGTGAACAGAAAAAAAGTAGTATGGTCTCTTATTTTTTCCAGAGTTGTATTCCATTTAGGAACTGGTGATCTTATAATAATTTACACTCTGTTGTTAAAACCAATTTAGTTGAAGAAATAAAACCTTGTCTTCATTCTGGACGTGGCATTTGAAAAGCATGTGGTGTTTTATCTGTGCTCTGCTGCTGAGGATAAAAGGTGAGTGTTGTACCAGCTGCTGGTGGAGTTTGTCGATCTCTGCTTTGTGTTGTTGCTGTGTTTGTTTGATGGAGCCGCGAGTGCTCTGGTGATCCTTCTGTTCCTTCTCCAGAGACACCTTAGCTTTCTCCACCTGACCCTGCATCTCCACCTTCTGCTGCAGCAAGAGCTGCTTGGCTGCCTGCAGCTCAGCCAGCTCCTACACAAAATACCACACACACACAGTGAGCACAACTACAACCTGCAATTTGGATAATCTAGTCATGATCAAATACTTCATCAATTTTACCTGCATGATCGAGGGTAGGGATAAGTAGCAAACCCAGTAGTAAACAGGCACTCGGGGCTAAAACATTAAGACTATCGATAAGCTCACCTTCTCACTCTTGTCTGTCAGAGGTTTTTCAACCAACACAGGAATTTCATTTTACGTTTGCTTTCTCCAGGCCACTGTGAGCCTCTCTCAGCTCCTGCAGGTGGGCTCGCTCCTTCTTCAGCTCCTCCTGCGTCACTTCCTGCAATCAAGACACACGCCAGTAAAAATGAGAGTGATACCTGACTCACTGGGTTAAACTGTGGTGTGCTGAGGCTGTGAACATGTGTTATACACTAGGGCTGTAAATCACAGGTTTTGCTGAGCTACATTTAAATGAAAAATAAACTTCTCTTTTAATAAAAACAGACCTCCTGTTCAATATGAAGTGACATTACAATATGTCTGATCAATGTTTTCAGTTTGAATCCATGCTTGGGGCTCGCTGACCAGTTGACAGCGTTACGGTGGGAGTGTTAGCCCGTGCGATCAGCTCGTGCTTGAGTTCGAATCCAATATTGGTAAAGCTACCACTGTGGTACTCATGAACTAGTGCCGTCCTAACACACTGCTCGGGCGGCTTGTTAGCACCACTGCTCCCTCCTGCGGATCACGTTAAATGCAGAGGTCACATTTGGTTGTGGTGTGCTGTGGTGTGGTGTGTTCAAAAAATCACTGACTTTCACTGAATCAGTGTAGATTGACGCCTCTAATATTGTTACGCCTCTTTGGTCTTCATTTTTCCTTCTTGTTTCTCTTTAGATTTCTTCAAGAAAATTGCTGAGTGATTATTTTTGTCATTATCAGCACATCACAGAACACAGTCTACACACCCGATATGTGACCTCTACATTTGACCCATCTGTGGAAGGGCAGTGGGCAGTTCAAAGGTGCGACTTTTGCTTGGACCCCCTTCACTGCCGCTTGCAGCTATATTCCTCAACTACTAGTAAAGATCCGGGGAGCAGTTTTTGGGGACAGTACCTTACACATGAGTACCTCAGTGGTGCCCTTACCCTCCAGGACTTGATCCGGTGACCCTCCATTCACGGGACGATCAGTTACGTTACCCAAAAATACCAGGGGAGAACATGAACAATTTCCACATTTAGGGAATTAGCAGAAGTCAGTCCAAGCAGAATGTAAAGGCTGAGCCTTGGACTGGGCGAACCCCCTTCTTGATCACACCACCCCCTGCCGGGTAGCGATCTTCGTCTTAAACACTTACTTACTTACTGTCCTTCAGCAGCCTGTAGGTATCACCAAACCCTCATGTCATAGCTTTGTTTCTATGTTTGGAGCAAGTTTCCTGATTGAAGTACTGTATTGATGTAGATCGATCTATCGTTACACCCCTACGTTAAACCGCTGGCTGGCTGGCGATGCAATTTTCTCTCTTTCTTTGCATCTTTGAGTACTGCCTCGTGCTGTTTCAGCTTCTCGTCTCTCTTGCTCAAGTCTTTCTCCAGCGCAGAGTGTCGTTCCTTCAGGTCCTGGATCTGGGCATCCCGGTTGTTAAGCTGGTTGTTGTTGGCCCAGCTCCTCCTGAAGATGAAGGCAGCTTCTCTTCTCCACCTAAACACAAGGTATTATGTAATAAAAAATGGAACTGCTTCCGAATTCTAGAGCCCTTTCCCTGCTCTGGTTCGTGCGGTTCGTGCGGTTCTAATTTTGGAACCGGTGCGGCCTTCCACAGAACAGAAAGTGGTGGCGGTGCCCTACGTCGACTCCCGAACCGGCCCTAAACTTTGCTGGTCTAGAACAAAGACCTGTGGCGTCACGAGGTAGGCGGGTGATAGGTAGCGTTAGAAGAAATGGCGGAGGAAACCGGGAATCACGATGTGCGTGGAAGCGCGGAAAATTAAAGCTCTTTTAGCAATATGGACGTCCAGATTCAACAGAAGAATTGAAGGTGCCGCGAAAATAGAAGGCATATGAAGAAATAAAGGAAAAACTAAAAGTTGCAGGCTTCGTACGAACAACCGTTCATTTAGTGGGCGTGACCTGTGACGTCTTATCGACTCCGCTGAGCTCCTGGTCAGTGTAAATCGCGGGCCTGGTTCGGCTGGTTCTCCAGTTCAGCACCGGCCGAGCGCAGAACCGGCACCTGGCACCGCTTCCAGTGTAGTGAAAAAGGGTAAAGTAAACTTTGTCATCTCTATATACTGTACAGGTATAAAGAAATGAGGCGATCTTTGACTCCAGCTTTTCACAATTAAACGACAAGAAACAAGAACAAATAAGACACAGAATAAGCAATCTATAAATAGAATATAAATATACTTTAAACTAGAAATAGAGTAATAAATATAAACTTTTAAACTAGAAGTAGAAAGAGTCAATTAGGATGCAGTATTCAACCTACAATTATGGTCTTGGAGTTGTCTTTTTGCAGGCGTGTGTAGATCTGTTTCATATTATGCACCACTGTTTATATCACGTTTTCAGATATATTTTCCTCATGTTGATGAGGGTTTCAATGCTGCTCGTTGTCTAACGGATGCAGGCAGAAACGTAGCAGTGAGTGAAGCCTGACTCCGCGTTTAAAGGCAAGCGTCTGAAATTAACATTATTGAAACAATCCGACAGCCGTCTCCACAGTGACACCTACAGGTCGTTTGGGCTTTTACAAGATTTAGATAACGCTGTTCTGTGAAGCGACGACTCGCTGATAAAATTCTAACCTTATTTTCTTGTCCAATTATGACAGTATCAATAGATATCAGGCCTTATATTTGTTGCTTTTTAACTCACCTTGTTATATATAATATATTTATGTGGTGAGCCTGGTACTGCTGCTGCAGTTTAAACTTGAAAATACAACATTTACACCTGGGATTTAATAGAGCAACATTTTGTGGGCCTGTAATCATTTGTTGTTGAAAAGTCTTATAAATTAATATTTTATATTCCCAAGTAATAAAGTAAAAATAAATTTTTACCCACAAGTCCTAAATAACGATGTGAAAGAGTAACTTTCATTTGTGTGTAAAAAAATTTTAAATTAAAAGTTTCCATGTAGTTATTATATTTAAATTACTAAATTACTGAATTTACAAAACATTAATTTTTTGTGATATATACTGTTATTGATTTCGGTCATATTTCACGGAGGTACAAAATAAGTGTAAGTATAATGTAAAGTGCAGCATGTGCAGTAGTTAAGCCGTAAGTGCAATAATAAACTAGGGCTGGGCATTTAATTGAAAATTAATCAACACCAAAATTGAGAACTATGATGGGCAAAAAAGCAGACAAAAAAACGAATGAAAATAACTGTTCATTAGTGACAATCGAGGTAAAATGCACAGTTATTAATGATGCTGATTTGAGGTCATATCGCCCAGCCCTATGATAAACTACTTAAACTGCGAGGCAAACGCATATTTGCATGTGTTAACTCCTAAATGTAGATGTTTTATGCTGTGAAGCACACACACCTTGAGTCCTAGGCGCGGGGCTGAGAGCTCCGACTCCCTGCGTAGTAGTCAGACTGCAGCTTGCAGAAACCTCTTTGGTGGTGTCGCAGGTCTTCTGCACGTCTGCACTGCGGCTTTTCTCCGAGCTCAGCTCTTCAGACAGACTTACAATCTGCTTCTTCAACTTTGCAGCTCCTCCTATAGAAACCACACACATTATACCATATTTTCAGTGCCCTCTTTGGGAAGAACTTCTCAATAAAAACATAATTAAAGATTTCCCACCCCAGACACTACCTGTTTGAGTTTTGCAACACAATTCAGATCTATTCCATCACCGACAAACAGTTTTTACACCAGTGCCAGATACAGTATATTCGCGCAGCATTTACACCGACTTGTCTTTGAGCAGCACAAACAACCACTCTTGTATTACGAAGTGCAATGTTTAAATTAATTTCAACTGCACAATAAATTCCCCTTCCCACATAACTGAGCCGTCCTATTATATTGTTTTGTACTTGCACTAAAAGTTATATTTACATTATTTGCGCTTTGATTTTAATATATCAACTTTTTGTTTTGTTTTGTACTGTATATGGCTGTGTGATATGACCAAAATCTCATATCATATCATAGTCATTTCATATCCCGATTACTATATATTTGAGGATGCACGAAATAATTTTTTTAGGCGAAAACTGAAAACCGAAAATGAGAAACACTTGGCGAAAGCGAAGCGAAACGAAAGAAATTATTATAATTTGTTAAATTATTATATAAAGAAATTATATTATAATTATTAATTTTTTGTAATATTGCCGTTATAGCTGGGACTGTGTGTACTTACCTCACTAAAGTCAAGCATTGCATCAAGTGCGCGTCCGCACGATCTTTTACAATTCTCCCGTGATCATGTGATCTCGCAAACCAGCGGCGCCCCAGATCAGATACAGACCACAAACGCGTCCAGTGCGAATCAGCGGACAGCCTCGGACGGAATGGAAATGCAGCACAGTCGCACCGCAGCGGACACGCATCCAGTGTAACACAGTACACTACAACTGCGCACTGTGCACTACAAACATTATTAGTAGGCTTCCTAGTTCATTTTGTCCTCGTTGTTGCTCAACTTTAATTGTGTTTAGCATTGTTCTTGATCCGTATCCGTCAAAAATAGACTTCGCATCTCGACGGACTGCCAGACATGTGATGGAACAGAGACATGAAACACTAATAGTATGCATCCAGTGTAAAACGGGGGTAATCCAATCTGGCGCGTGCAGACTGCGGTTGTTGCTTGCGTCATCACTGTTTCGGTCGTGCTAAAAAAAGAAATTTTTCGGTGGCCGAATATTCGGTTGCATAAATTCAATGCAACTTTCGCGAGCAAAATCTTGAGTCTCTGCCCACACTCGAAACACTCCACACACTCATATAGAACGCTAAGGAGCCACAATACCATTATTTTACACTATCGACAGTAAAACGTCAGCGTTTTACACCACTTTATTTGTTAAAAATGCATTTTTTGTGGCACTGTAACACCAGCGCTTTTTACACAGTTCTAGTGACCTGTGGTGAAACGCCGCTGTATATGTTGTGAAATGTCTATAAAAGGCGAGGCTTTTTACAGAGCTCTAGTAAGGTGCCTTTAAGGTGAACTGTGGCACCTTTGGTGCTCCACAGATCAGAGCGCGAGGGTGCGGAGTGTTTCAAGCGATTTTGCCTACAAATTAAAACTTTGTCATCTCTTCCATATAGTGTACAGGTTTACAGAGAGACAAGACGACGTGGCTTCAGTTTTAACAGGGCAAAGAACAAAGAACAAGGAACAAAGAAGGCACGTAGAATAAGCAATATATGAACAGAATATAACATATACACTTTAAACAAGAAGCGGAATATAAATTATAAACTTCACACTAGAAGTAGAAAGAGACAATTAGGATGCGGTCCTCAACGTACAACTATGCTCTTGGAGTTGTCTTTTGCACTGAATGTGCATGAGGTCAGTAACAGTTTCAACATGAAAAATTCTATACAGTCTATGAAATAAAACAGTATCTTTTAAAGTTCCACTGCACGCTCCGTATTGAGTTACAAATATAACACCACAATATTGTGTCTACATCCACGTGACGTCATGGTGACTACTGCAAACCCTCATCCAAATCATGAACAAATATTGCTGTAAACAGTGTGTTTTAAGACCACATATAATATGAAACCAGGCGTTAACTGATATATTTCGTCATATCACACAGCGCCGGTACTGTACGCAAATCCATAATATGTGATGATATGGATTGCTACAAATTTTGCTGTACTGTGTGCAGTGTCATAAACATATCCCATGACCAACCCTGACAGATACAGTTTTGTGTGACCCTAGAGGAATAATTTTAATTCTTTTACTCTCATTAAAGGAGAAATGCCATGCAACATCATACCTTGTTGTTCTGGCTGCTCTGCAGCTCTGCCACTTGAGTCTGCAGTTTCTTCGTCTCCTGGCTAAAAGACGTCTGCGCTGTCTTCATCTGCGCCTGCAGCTGCTGCACCTCCTTCTCCTTCTCTTTCTGTGCATCCTGACACTGTTTCACCTGAGCGTTCAGGGAAGCCGCTTGGGCATTCAGGCCTTTCTCAACCTGCCACATACCAACGCACAGACATCGTTAGTTGATTTTTTTCGTGCTGTATAACCGATATGGACTTTTGTATAAAGGCCTTTTTGCCTTTACCACCTCTGCCATTTTTTCCAGTTGAGATTTTGCGGTGCTCAGCTCCTTAGATGTAGCCTCCAAAGCCTTCTGAAGATCCTGCAGGGCCTTCTGGTGAGTCTTCTCCTACAAGAAGCAGAAAGAACAATATATTATCTTGCACATCATCATAATAATCTTTATTTTTGTAGCAACTTTCAGACATTAAAAATGCAGCCCAAAGTGCTTTACATTAAGAATAAAATCGGTACATGAACAGACTTGAGGCCGATCGATATTGGTTTTTCAGGGCTGATGTCAATACACATTATTGCCAGTTAACGGGGCCGATAACCGATATTTGGAATCAATATGCAAAATTTTTTTTTTGAATTTTACAAACACAAGCTCAGCTGAAACTCTCCCCTCTCCTCCTTCTCGGAGCTTAATGCTGTGCGCGTGTTTGAGTGTTGTGTGAGTGACAACAAGGCTTCAGTGATGACTGGCTACTGCTCGTGTGGCGTATAGTCAGTCAGAGACTGTTGTGGGCGGGACATTAAATGTAACAGCGAAATTAAACACCGACACCAATAATCGGCCAAATGCCTAATATCAGCTGCCGATAATCGGCCCGGCTGATAATCAGTCGAGCCGTAGAACATACAGTAATGAAAATATTAACAGATTTTTTTTTCTGTCAAAGTATTAAGAGAATTTTATTTAGATTAATTGTCCAGGCCTAATAAAAAGTTTCATTAAACTCATCTAAAGGTTCCAATATGTACAAGAGATGTTCTGCATTGAGCAGGGACTATATTTTTTTTCCCCAAAATATTAATATAACATTAAAAATAATCAAAATAACCAACAAGGGCAAGATTACGTTGATTGGAGGTTCTGAATGTTGGCTTTTTTTATTAACTGTCCAGTCCTAACTTGAAATATAAATAAGAACAAATGTGACAAATAAAAATGAGTGAAATTTCAAAATAAAGTTATAATTTTTTGCATGATCTGTATAACCGTGTTTCAAAATACTGTAAATCTCTTCTTAGGGCTAACCTTCTCCTCCATAGTTGCAGTGCTCCTCTTCTTCTCTTTGTCCAGCTGGCTCTGGCTCTCTTTCAGAGCTGCGGAGACCTTGTTGAACGCCTCCTTCCCCGAGGCCAGCTCTTTATCCCTCGCCTCTCTTTCTTGCTGCGCCTTCTGGAGTTCAGCACTCAGGCCCTGGAGTTTCTTCTCCGTCTTCCGTCCTTCCTCCTCCAGCCTCCGTCCTTCCTCCTGCAGGCCGCTGCGCCGCTGCTCTGTCTCCTCCAGCCGCTTCTGCAAGTCTGTCAGCGATGAAGTCTTCTTCTGCAGCTCCTCCTGCAACGCTGTCGACCTGAGAGCAGCAGGAGGGAAGAATGAATAAAGACAGAGAGAATGTAGGGACAGAGGTTCCTCTGGTGTTATATTTGTGCCTTAATTCTGAGTGTGCAGTGGAGCGTTCGTGAGCAAAATCTACATGACCGTTCAAAACACTCTGAGATTAGCCTGCTCATGGAATGCTCTATGGAACGCACAAGGCGCCACAGTTCACCTTACAAAGTACCTTACTAGAGCGCGGTAAAAAGCGCCGCCTTTTACAGCCACTTTACAGCGCAGAAGGCAGCATTCGACCACTAGACCACTGCAAAAAGCGGTATTTTCAATGGTGTAAAAAATGCAGGTAAATCAGAACGCCGCGAACAGTGTTTTTAATGAACGAAGCAGTGTAAACGCAGGTGTTTTACTGTAAACTGTGTAAAAATACAAGCACGTTATGGCACCTTTGGTGTTCCATAGGAGCACACCGAGTGTTTTGAGCACCGTGTAGCTAGACATGAGTGCTCACAGACACCAGATTTTGTTTGTAAACGCTGCACTAAATTTACAGAAAATGTACAATATTGTGATATATATATCATTATCGGGATATGAGATTTTGGTCATGAAGCACAGCCCTAGTGTACAGCATAAAAAATGTCTTCTGTATATTTTTCGTTTTTCTTTGCAGAAAAATACAGTATCTTCCTGTTATAAAAATCTAGCAAAATATATAGAAATGCATACATTTTATAGCAACTGGTTAGCGAGTAGTTAATAAACAGTGTACTGGTTTTTGGTCAGTGTTTCCTCACCCCTGTTTCTCAGTGTCCAGCAGGTGGCTGAGTTCTTTGCTCTTCTTCTCCATCTCACTGATCTGCTGCTGCAGTCTCTGCTGGTCCTTCTGCATCTGAGTCTTCGCCGAGCGCAGCTCCGTCAACTCAGCCTCTACTTTCTGCCACACATTCACACGCGCCGATCGGCCGTAACATTACAACCGCAGACAGGGCAAATAACACTGAAACAGCAGCTAGCGGTGAATACATTCAAGCTAAACTAAAATGACTAATGCTACTAATCGCTTTTCTTAGCTTTTGTAGTATGGCACGCACTACATCATTACAAAATAAACTATTATTTTTGTCTCTCTTCACAAAGCAGGGTTTTGAATGGTTGAAGCAGCTGTTTCTGAATGGTGTGGCAGAGGTGGAAGTAACAACACGTGGTCAAATTTATTAAAATTTCAACTCATAAAAGCCAAACAGACAGAACACACACATTTAACTTCTGCAAGCCAACACTCTCTACCACCCAAACTTCATTTAAACTAGAGCTGCATTTACTGATTATTTTTAAATCAAGTTTTCTATCAATTTTTTCATTGATTAATCAAGTAATCTGATCAATTATTTTGCTTTTGGGCAACTACATTTCCCACAACGCTCCAAATGTGGAGTTCAGATAATAACAGGACTCAGACAACAGCAATGGGGAATGACTGCGAGACTGTGGACTGCTGTGACCTTGTTCTGGCTCTCCAGAGTGTCGCCCTTCTGCTCCGCCGACAGCAGTTTGTCCCTCGACTCCTTCAGACTGGACTCCAGCTGCGAGCACTGCTCCTGTTTTTCCTGCAGCTTGCGACCCTGCTCCTCCAGTTGGGCCTGGACCTTAGTCAGCTCCTACAAACACACACACACAGTAGGCAGCGTAAGGTTAGGGTGTTTGACCCGTGATAGGAAGGCTGTCGCTTCAAATCCCTGACCAGTGAAGGTACCACTGAGGTACTCATGAGCCAGGTACTGTTCCCAAGCACTGCTCTCCGGGTGCTGCCCACGTCAGCTGCCCATGGTTCCTTCATGGAGGGGATGATGCCACATTCCACCGAGGTACACTGTGTGCTGCGCTGTGTTTGCAATGACAAATAATCACTCACTTCATTACTATCTACGATTACCAGACACTGATGAGTTACAGAGACGGTCTCCCTGGAGCAACTTGGGGTTAAAGTCAAAAAAGTTCATAGCACCAGCGACCAGTGGCACTTGAGTGTTCAAGTCTGTGTTCAAGAAGATTTCAGATATTCTTTGTAACTTACAAATGCAAAAACAGATCACTGTTGCTGAATCTGGCCGTACATTTAACTTTTTACTGTTAAAGTGGCTTCTACCGGGAATATGCCAAGATGCACGGTATGAGAATTACTGGTGGATATTTTTCATGTGTCCGGGATATCTACCGATGCTGATACCGATGCAGATAAACAAGGAAGGTAGAGTTGAGCGTGGGCGTGGGCGTGGGCGTGGGCGCAGGCGGAGTTGAGCGCGTAAAGAGAAGACATTTTGCCCAAACACTCAGAAATCGGGCACAAAAATAACTGCATAGTTGACATTTCTAACATAGCGCCAAGTCAAGTGAGCGTGAAAGCAGAGTGGAGCGAGGGCGGAGCATATCAAGTGTAGGGCACAACATTTTAAGAAAAAGTCACTTCCCGCACTATGTGGTGTACCACGTCAAACAGGGCATGTGTGACACGCTATGTGTACTACCTAGTGTACATCTAGTGTAGTGTAAGAGCCGTTAAGCTACTACCACAGGTATTTCCTGAGATGCATACTACCACATAGAAAAGTATGATAACAGCACCTCACCTACCATACTATTAAGTGTGGTAGTACGCGGCTCGGGACACAGCCCATGTGCGAGCTCACATCCGCTACGTGAGACAAACACACAATTTAGAATTTTTTTTCACGTGATTTTGCTCATGAACGCCCCACTGCATGCTTAGAATTTTGGCACAAAATAATGCCATATATTTTAGGACAGAAGGTGCGGTCTGTATAAAAACCCACCTTGCATTTTGGACATGCCTGGCACAAGGTCTACCGACGTATAATAAATGCGTCACTGCATTTATAATAATGTCAAAAAAATAAAAATATCGGGCAAATCTAAGAATCGGTCCACTGCCAATGACTCTGATACGATTCCGATATTATCGCGCATCCCTAGTCAAACTGTTTAAAGAAGTGTCATATTACAAGGTATTGTTGCTACACATTTAAGCTGTGGGCAAAATACTAGTCCCTTGGTTTCTAAATTAATTCTGAATGCAACAGTAAAAGAATTTTGAAAAGTAAACATTGCAAGGTCCCTTTTTGACTCACGGTGTACTGTATATACAATAAACACGTGTACAAACCTGCTGCTTGTCCTGCAGTGCATTCTGGGCAGTTTCTAGATGACTCTCCAGGTCTGCCCTCTGGGCGTTCTTAGCAGCTTCGGCGGACAGCAGCATCTCGGTCTTAGCCTTCAGCTGGAATAAAAACATTCACCTCATCCGCATCATGACGACAGCTTCATAACACGACACAGCGCTCTCTCTCGTCCTCAAGTCCTAGGGTTAATAAATTTAGCTTCTTAAAAATGCATTAGTGCTTTAAACTTGGCTTTACCTGGGTGTCGAGCTGGGCCACTCTCTCCTTGCTGGCGCTGAGCTGGGCGCCGAGGTCGCTGATGCTGGTGTCCAGCGTTTGACAGCGGTCCTGAGTGGAGCGCAGCTGGCTCTTGTGCTCCTGCAGCTGCTCGTGGAGGTTCTCCTGAGCCTGCTTATGGCTCTCAGACTGGTTCTTTAGCTTGTCCGTTAGCTGAGTTATCTGTGGGCGAGGAGATTGCAGAGAGTGATCACGGTGCTTCTTGCCATGTGTTTTGTTGAGGTGTTACTGATGTGGCAACTGATTGGAGGGTGTTTTTATTAGGGGTGAGGTAAAAAAATAAACCCGTCTTAAATGCATCACCATGCTGGATTTTGATGCTTCTGAGTGGATTCAAGAAATGGCAAAGACTGATTTTCTATATTTTAACTGGTTGTACTGCTGACGGAAAGCAAAAGGTGGAAAGCAAAAGGTGGAAAGCAAAGCAAATCAGCTTTCTCTACGTCGGTGACTGGCCGATTTTCAAGTAAATTTATGCCACATGTCAAAATTAATATCTTAATTTTATGCGGATGTGCAAATAATGTACAATCTGATTACTAAGTCGTGTCCTTTGAAAGTGCAGCCCAAACCATCTGTTCTGCTGCAGATCTACTGCGCTGACTCCTGGAAACTACAGAAAGGCTTCGTGATTCACCGTTTCATTTTTAAAATGGTTCAATGGAGTGAACAGACGCGACTCTACTGACTCGAGCACGAGCCTGAACGCAGAGGCAGACAAGAGATCTTGCTCGCGAACTGAATTTTGGCGCCAAAAAAACACCATATTCCATGATGCAATAAGCAAAAATCTTAAACAAACAAGACGGACACATTCGGAAGAAGTTAAAAAGAGTAGAATGGGCTAAAACGGTGAAAAAGATCAAAAGGAGAAATGATAAATACTGTTTAAATAGAAAAGGAAACAAAAACAATGCAATGATCTGCAGTGTCTCTAAGCCAGATCTTATTTACATGGAACACAGAAAACATATTAAAAGAAAAGCTTTTTAAAGAAAATCGTACGGTCATCCAGAATCTTTAACAAGTTGGAGCAAAAAGAACTGGAAGTACTAAAAAGAAACAACAGCTGGGGGAGGTTTTTGCAACTAATTAGATTACATTTTACACAGCATCTGGAGAAGGGGGTGGGAATCAAAAGCCGGTTCCAACTGATCAGTTCCATCAGAATTCTACACCTCCATCGTTATCAATTCTTCTTAACGATTCTCTCATTTCCCAGCACCACGTTTTCTGCTTTTCCCTAAGTTTTGCATCACGGTACATTACATCACACTCTCTACGACTTGACCTTCAATCGCAAGGAATCATGACGCATTAATGATATTTTTCACGATGTAAACACACGCTGCGTTTGTTAGTGCGCACGACTCTCACAGAGAAGTCTAACATTCCCTAAAACATTCCAGTTCAGTTAAATCTTCCCGTTTATTACAGACAAAACTTAAATAACAACCAGCGTTCTACTCACAATACAGACATTTACTTGATATTTATTTATTCCCGACGCATGTCCACGGCTATTGTGCCGCGGCTCTCATATGGAACGCCCTCATGACAAAAATGTACTTCTCTCCCAGAAATGAGTCAAAAATGAGTTTTAGGCCAAAATGAGTCCAAATGCTCAAAAATTGCCAAAACTTCAGTATTTCTTCATTTTCCATTAATCAGAAAATACTTTCTCCTTTCTATAAAGTTAGAGATTAAAAATAAATATAAGAAAATGCATTATTTGTCTAATCATTTTGTTCTACATCCAGATGGATTCCAAATGGATAAAGAAGAGTTTCCACCTGCACTAACCTTATTGTTCATCATAGTACTAAATCATGGCACAGCTCTGCAGAATAACAACTCTGAAAATCAATATGAATGTGTTCATGTTCACGGTCTTGTGCAAAAACTAAAATGGTTGCTTTTGGTGCGGAAGACAGTGTAGAACTACTTTTTCACACTCGTAAAACTACTCAGGAATCGATAAGAGAATTGATTAGGAATCGGTTTGACAGTCAGAATCAACAATGGCACTGATATTGATCAAATCTTATAAATTCCCGCCCCTAGTTGGAGCAACTATCTGGAATTGGGGTTTTAGGTGCTTGTCGCTGCTGATTACAGTTGTCGTGGCTGTTGAATTGAAGTTCATAAGCCCTCTAGTGGCCAAAACAGGGCCACGACAGCCTTAATGGTGACACCTCCGTGTGGTTAAAACAGGGAATAACATTTTTTACTTAAAAGAAATAGGGTTGTAGCTGGAGAATTAACAAAGCTGTGGAATGAGTTAAGTGGACAAGAAGTGAAGAAGAAGAAGAAGAAGAGGAAGAAGGAGTGGAAAAAGAGAGCAAGGTGATTTGCTTGAAGCCAGCAATCAGAATTACAGTGTGTAAGTGATGCTCGTTCTTCTGTACCTGCTCCTGCAGCGTGTGGTTCTTCTCCTGCAGTTGGTTGAGTAACGCAGCTTCTCCCTCTCCTGCCTGGATTTTGGCACACAGGTCCTCTCTCTCCCCCTCCAGCTGGCTCAGGCTGGCCTTGCTCTTCTGCAGCAGAGCCTCCAGGTTCTGGATCTTCTGGTCCTTATCTCCGATCTGACGCAGAACTTGCTCCAAGTCGTTCTGCCAGACAAAAATGCAGTGTTCATAATATTCACAAAGAGCAAACACAGAAGAGCTGGGACCGCAGGATTCTGGGAAAATTTTGAATCGCAAGTAGAATTAAGGTCATGATTCAAATTTAAATGTTTATTCTAATTCTGAGATTCTCTACAGAAAAGCATGGCGTGAAGGCAGAGTCCAGCAAGAGCGCAGAGTTGAGCGTGTAAATACAAGAGATTTTGCTGGTGAAAGTTCTACTGCGCACTCAGAATTATTGGTTCAAAAAAACCACTGTATTAAACTGATGATGAAACCGACGCTACAAACTGTGGAAGAATCCTCATAATTAGAGGAAATGAGATCGCGTCGAGGTGTGAATCGAGATCACCACTTTATTACGATTAATTGTACAGCCCCAGTAAGAGCTCTACCAAGATCATGAAATTTGCTCAAATCTGAAATATAAATTCCTACTAGTTTAGAACTTTCTACTCTGACCAGCCAAAGACAGAACAGGACTAAATTCAGGTACAACAATAATACTGAGGCAGCTTGTCTTACTGCTCTAAAGCTGCTGTCAAGGTGTCCTGGTATAACATGAACAAATTAACCTGTTAAGCCCTGAGACTGTTTTACAGATTTCTGCTCTAAAAAAAGATACCAAGAATAAAATGTGTGTGTATCTCAGCAACCACAATGTCTATTTTTATGCTTTTGGTATCATTTGGTATCATTCAAGTTAACACTTGCGAGATTACTGTGGAATCAGCATACATGTTACTGGGTCAGAATAAAGGAAGATGCAACACAGCAGAACATGAAAAAAAAATCATGTACGCCAAAAAAACAACAGCCATATTATCTGCGGAGTCTTGGCTTCAATATGTGACCCTCCACGGCAAAACCATTGGCAAAACAGGAGTTTCCAGCAGGAAAAAACGGCGTTTATGTTAGGTGGGGTAGGGTAATGGGTTTTGTTTTTTAGTGTTAAGAACAGTGGAAGGTCTATACTGTGTACTGTTGTGAAGATAAATTTAAGCTGACAAACTTACCCTTCCATCTCGCGTGAGAGCTTTCTTGGTGAGAATTCCCAATTCCAGCAGAATGTTAAAAGTTTCTGTTTTGTTCGCTCTACTTCAATATTTACGGTAAATCCACTGGTTGACTAGCGTGAAGAATGTTCTCCGGAATCCATCTCCCGTCTCCCGAGAGTTCCAGTTAACCTACGCGCGGAGTGGAAGCTATCCCGTGTGGCTGTGAATGCAGCGTAGGCTAGCGTAAATGCAAACGTAGCCGCGACCGCAGCAAGCGTCTGTGAGTGCTACGTCGATAGTCAACTTCAAAGGCAGATTTCTCCGTTTCTCACTTGGCGTGACAGGAGAAACCCGACTCCTTTGAATGATATCTCAGTCATATGTCGTTCAATTCATGAAGCTTGATTTATGCCCCTTCATGAAAACATAACTCAATTTTGAAAATTTGCGACTGGTTTTTGCCGTGGAGGGTCACATATGATATCTGGTATGCATGATTTAGCTGTAGCAGTATAGATTCTACAGCCGTATTTCTTCCACGTAGACCTAGTGTTTTTGCTCTTCGTTTACTTATGTGTTTGGTGTTGGAATTGTGTTATGTTTTAGGTGGAACATTGTTTGAGATTTTTAGATGAGATTCTATGGTGATGTTGATGTACGCATGCATCGTTGTTTACGTTTAAGCGACTATTTAAAAGCCTTCCCATTCTGCTTGGCAGCGATAGAACTCAAGCCATTAATAAAATAAAGAGTTTTTGCTGCTGACTATTACAAGCATTAACACGCTGAGTTTTTAACAACTGGGCAGCAGAGCAGCATCAATAAAAGCTCATTTCTACAATTTGGAGGAGCGGTGTGACCTGAAAACCTCGTATCCTGCAGTGTAAATGGTTAGCTCAGTGTTAAGTCAATTATTATTTAGCGGTAAAAGAGTAACACGCTTGTTTAAAATGTACTGAACAACTGGGCAAAAGTCACACGGGCAGGCTTTGGGATTTACCAGCCATGATGATTAAAAGTGTAATTATTAGTCATTGTAAATAAGATGAGTTTTCTTTATATAAATTCTGTTCACGGTCCTGGAGTCCCAATGTACTACAAAATTCGGATTTTTGTTCCGCATGTGTAGTCTTGAATAACGTTCGTCCAAGTTTAGGGGAAAAAAGCAGTTCATGTTACCTGTGCTTCTCGTAGCTTGCCGTTGGTGCTCTGCTGCAGGGCCTGGAGCTCTTGGTGCTGCTGTTTGGATTTGTCCAGCTGATGCTGTAGGTCAGTGTTCTTGGTAGAATTCTCCTTGAGCTGTGGAAACACATACAGTAGTTACCCACCAAATACTACAGGACACTTTTGCGAATCTGCAAATCCACAATTAGGCTGATACTTTTGAGTCATGATTCAGTTCAGGGGCAGGTTGTTAGGGTTAGTGTTAATCAGAGACACTCTATAGCCCAATGCTGTGGATAAATAAGGTTAGTGCCTGGCGAAAACGCTTCTTTATTCAACTGGCATCACCTGGACACACAGAATATAATTAATTAACTGATAACAAATAATACGTAATATATAATGTAATAGGGCGCGCAGCTAACAACTATTTTGATAATCCGACTAGTCATCGACTATTAAAACGATTAATCCGACTAATGAATTATAGTACATAATTATAAAATGAAATACGATGTAGCTACCAGCTTTTACATTTAAGTATGACAGTTATTTAAATTTTGTGGTAAATAATAAAGACAAGAAAATGGATTCACTCAAAACATATTTTAATAAATAAGTTTCTTCTTTGCCTTATCTAGCCTTACGATGGCTCCTGGTTTTCTGATAGTACTGAGAAAATGGCAACATACCATTATAACATTTATGGAAATTGACAAGAAGATTTGATTTACTTTGCAGATTTTTAGAGTGCTTATTAGCGATGTGAAGCTAACTATTAAAATTCTAATTATAAAGGTCGATAAACTATAAGTTTAAGTTTAACCGACCGTCGCGTTCCTCTTCCTCAACATCTTTGGATTTTTCAGTAGGAACTTTCTTCGTAAACACAAAACCGAGGCCATCGGCCAATAAGTTGCAGGCAAAACTGCCAAACCGCCCCAAACTGTCCCAGACCGCCCTTTCAAACCCGCAGCGTGGTAGAAATCTCACTCGAGCAAAAAAGCCGCTCATCGGTAATCTACTTTGTGCGTGAGGACATTTAACACACCGAGAGGAAAATTTGAAATTTACGCCCGCAAAATCTTTGCGGCAAGCCATTTTGCGCGCTCTAGTTTTGGCGTTGATGTGACGCCATAGGGCCATTCTTCTAGCTGTCACTGAATGCTGTTGCGCAAGAGAGAATCTCACCAGAGTGTGGTGTATTGGTGCACTCTATTGGAAAGCGGTAGTATTGCACAAGTAGAAAGGAAGGAAAACGTTTCACTCCGTTTAAAAATACGTCTGGCGACAATTATCGACTTATCGACAATCAAATTCGTCGGCGACTATTTTTGTTGTCGACTTTTGTCGACAATGTCGAATAATCGTTGCACCCCTATAATGTAAAAAAATTAAAATTCTAATAAACTGAAAATGAAGAAATACTGAAGTTGTGGGTCGTTTTGAGCCAATCTGGACTCATTTTGTCCTATAAAATGAGCTGCTTTTGGCCTTTCTGGGAGAGAACTACATGTTCCACAACCCCTCCGCGAGCCACACGGAGTCGCGGCGCAATACCGTGATGAACGCTGAAAATATCAATAAATCTTTATATTGTGAGTAGAAAGCTGGTTGTTTTTGTTATTCATCAGCTAAAATATGAGTTGTAATAAGGGGAAGATTTGACTGAACTGCAGCCTATGGTGCGGCTAATCGGCAAAGCACATTTACCTCTCGACAATAAGCACGCAGCTGATCGGCGAGCCTGCATAATCGATACTGTAATAAAAATCAAACATGCCTTTGAGTTGGATTGGCGGAATATAGCTAATATAATATCCGTCACAGCTAGAGTCTAATGGACGGAACTTTAACCCCTGTCCTTCTCCTTTAAGGTGAGTGAGGCACGGATGAAATGGTCTCTTCTTTTTTTGGCAGCCTACCTGTTCCTCCAGGCGGGAGAGTTTGAGCTGCAGATCGGCCGCTTGCTGCTCTCGGTCTTTGAGCTTCTCTCCGGACAGCTGCCTCTGCTCCTTCAGCCGGCCCTGCACTTCTCCCAGCTGCCTCTCCGTCTCCAGCAGTTTGGCATGCAGCTTCACACAAACACAACATCAAACAGTGAGCCCTGTTACTGCCCGATCCGCGCCAGCTGCCCGGTCACTTCAAATAAAGACAAGTTTAAACACAAGGAAATAACCACAAATTGGCAACAACTACAAACTAAACATTTAAGAGATAATGGGAATACGTTAAAGCTGCAAGTCTTTAAAAGCCAGTGCAAAAGAGATCAGAAGCATTTTAAAACGGGAAAGCGATTCAGCTTCTAAGTGTCGGGGCAGTTGGTGGCGTAACGGTAGGGCGTTCGCCCCGTGATCAGAAGGTCGCAGATTCGAATCCAGGGCTGGTAAAGTTACCACTGAGGTACTCATGAGCAAGGCACCGTCCCCAAGCACTGCTCCCCGGGTGCTTGTTAGCTGCCCACTGCTCCTCCACCGATGGGTCAAATGCAGAGTTCACATTTCGTTGTGGTGCGCTGTGGTGTGTTCACAAATAATCACTCTCACTTTTTTCATAATAGTTTTGGTGCATAATGAATCAATTAAAGGTAGCTGAACCACTGCTGGCGTATGAACACGTTTTCTTTTTTTTTTGTTTGGAGTAAAAAATTATAAACGGCCAAAATGTGCACCCAGACCATCTGACTCGGTGCTTGTTCCATCAAAGCTTTAACTGAACGCATGATTCCTGATTCATAAAACTAGCTACGGTTCATTTCTCCTCAAGTCTTTAAACCGACTTTCAGTTGAACGCGTTTCAACCAAGTTCGAGCGCGCGTGAAGCAAACGGGACAACAAAAATCGGTTTAAACACCAAGCCCCGGACATGATTTTACCAGTGTCTCACCTGGCTGATCTCGCTCTGCTGCTGTAAGGTCTGACTCTCGCGCTCCTCCTTCTGCTGCTGCAGCTGCTTGCGCTCGGCCTTCAGCTCCTGGAGGCTCTTCTCCAGCTCGGCCAGCTCCTGCTTGAGGCGCGCCGTCTCCTCCTTGCGCTCGGTGATTTCGGCCTGGGCGCGGCTGAGGGAAGACTCCCCTGACGAGGCGCGACCCTGACTCTCCTGCAGCTCCAGCTCCTTCTGGTGCAGGCTGGTCTGGAGACTCTTCTTGGAGGCCTGCTCCTGCCCCAAACGCTCCTCCAGCTCCTGGTTCTCCTTCTCCTGGCGGGACAGCTTCTCCGACAACAACTGGGAGAGGAAAGGGGATTGGTAGAGTGAAAAATATATATTAACCAGATAAAAACATTATTTTATTACCATTTAAATAATGTGACAGATTACAACTGTGTTATTCTATTAATCTGCGTAATTTATAATTAATGCTCATCAGTCTCATCTGTACTTTTTAATATTACTGTGCTGAATCAGATTAAAGACACAATACACAACTATGGTAGGGCTGGGCAATGAATCGAAAATGAATCAAATTCAACATTCAATACCTCTAATCAACATAATTTTGCATATTATGATTTTAAAATTGTAAATATTTTAAATGCTCCGGTTTCCTCCCTCCGTCCAAAAAACATGCACTGTAGGCTAATTGGTGACTCTAAATTGGTCCCGTAAGGTGTGAGTGAGTGTGATTGTGTGCGCGCCCTGCAGTGTGTTGGCGCGTTGCCCAGGGTTGTTCCTCGCCTTGTGCCCGTAGTTCCAGAGTTAGGCTCCGGTTCCCCCCCGCGACCCCAGCTGAGATTAAGCGGTTCGGATAAAGAATGAATGAATACATCAACGATAGAGTATAACATGAAATGACAGACGTTTGAATTTCGTCTTCTGATGTATTTCGTCCCATCACACAGCCCCATAACCATGTGTGTTGTCATGTGACCCGTCTTCGTGTGTGTTTTCTTCAATTATTCTTTATACATGAGTCACGATATGATTATATCGCGATATATTGTGATACTATACATATTGCGATATTCTACAGTTTATTGAAAATATAAAAACAGAGCTGAAATGCAAGTTGCTGTGTACGATCTGGGGGGTCTTAATCAATCACATTACATTAATAATTCAGCCAAAACAACACAACTCAGAACTGAATTTTAACTTTATTGTCTTTGCATTTTAACACACTGAACTAACGGACGCCAGCAACATTAAGACAAAGTGCATGAGATATAATAAGACATTAAAGTGTCCAGTCAGTTATCCGAGGCTGCTTGTGGTGCACGATTCTCCCCCTCGGAAATATCAATTTTTGGAGCTAGAAATCGATATAGTGTATCGTGAAAGGAAATATCGCGATATACTGATGTACCGATTTTCTTGCACAGCCCTATTAAAAAAAAACCCAAAACAAAGCCTAATCAAAGTAAAACGTTGAAAGCAGTACTGATAACGTCAGAGCTCTGACCCAACAAGTTATGATTCATATCGAAACCCAAAAAGACGCAGAAAAAGATTTTTATAATCATAGAACCAAAAGGATGAAAATTCCGAGATTTTGCCCTGTAAGATCCACCTCTGATCCGGAAATTCCAGCCACGAGAAGTGAAAACCCAACAGTGAGAGCCAGTTGCCTGACCTTCCTTGGTGCTTGACTCAATAAATCTGAGTGACTTTTAAAGAGAAGCAGAGTCGGGAGAGGCTGAAGGATCGCTGTCCAAACTCAGCAACTCCTAAGCGTCTGATCGGGAAGGAATGGAGTGACATTTAAGATGGCGGCAGTATTTCACGACGGCAGGGCAGGGCAGGGCAGGGCAGGGGGAATGCCAGCAGGAGCGAGTGCTAACCTCTGCTCCGAGAGACTGTTAAAGTCAGAGCCGATTACGACACGGCTGCTAATAGGGCACGCTGACAGCACCGGCTCCTCTCCCTCACCCGGCTGGAATTCTCCTTTATCTTTTTTTGGTCCCCTTTTGTCCTCCAACAATTATTCTGTACATCTGTCGATTTGAAACCTTATTCGCGCTCGCTCTTCTTGACGCTTACGCAATGCGCTCCGTCATCCTCACAGTTTCCATTTCTCTGCGGATGATAAAAGTACAGCTGACTCATCCAACCCTTTTAGAGCGTGCTGCGGGGTTCGGGGAAAAGCTTTAGACTTCTTTTGAAGTTATTTAAAAAGCGGCTTCCGAAAGCTACACAATAGATTCAAATAGAGCTGAGCGATATGGTCAAAAATATTACTGTGATTAGGGATAGACGATAATATCGGAACTGGTCGATAATTGCCTACATCGGCTCGATGCTTAGATTTGCCCAATATTTTCAGCCGATATTTTACGACACACAAAAAAGGCAGCGGTTATGCTCGTCATGTCCCAAGTCCGAGGTGGGATTTTAGACGGCCCACGGCTTCGGTCTTAGAATGCATGAGCGCGCAGTGGAACATTTGTGAGCGAAATCTCTTGACTTTACACACTCACCTCTGCCTGCACTAACTAACTAAATTTTTCCCTACTGATTACTCTCAAACATTATAAAACAAAATAAAATCTGATTATTTGAAAATGAAGAAAGACAGAAGTTTTGGGTCATTCTGAAGCAATCTGGACAGATTCTGACCTATAAAATAAGCTACTTTTGGCCTTTCTGGAAGAGAACTACATTTTCCATAATCCCCCGCGCGCCACTCAGATCCACGTCACAATAAAGCCAGGAACGCACGCTCCGAAATGACGCTGGTTGTTTATCAGCTAGAATAAGAGGAAGATTTGACTCAACTGGAAAGCGGTTTAGCCAGTGATGTGTTTTTATGCATTTACTTCTGTTTTTCTGCACAGAATATATCTCACAAATACTTTCACATACAGAGGGATCAGGTCTTGTCTTGATCGCGGATTGTGTGAAACACAAGCGGCAGATGCTCCAGCCAGTGAAAATAATTAAATGAAGCTTCAATTCTAGAAAGATTGCCTCGACCATTTTTTGTAATCAAGTCATTCGAATAATCGTTTCATCTCCATACGTGTCCTATTTAACTTGGTACACCACAACAGATGTTGTCCACTACACGCAAAATAGTCCGCCCTCGCGCCACTCTGCTTTTACGTTTGCTTGACTTGCCGCTGTGTTATAGTTATGGCTCTATTTTTGTGCCAAAATTCTGAGAGCGCAGTGGAACTTTGGCGAGCAAAATATCTTGTCTCTAGGCACGCAACTCTGCCTGCGCTCGCGCTTGACTCCACCTTCCTCATTTATTGGTATCGGCAGACATAAGCGTGAAAATATCGAATAACGGCATCGGCCAATAATTTCCTTATTGTGCATCTCGATATTTATCACAATACAGAAATTGTGTCACTTCAATACTAATTCACACAAGTAAATAAAGATGCTAATTACTGTCTTTTTATTATCATTTGTCTTCAAAAAATCAATATATTCATTCCTTTAGAAAGTATCTTATTAGCTGATGTCACCGCTATCATATCATAAGATTTTATCTTTTCTGCTTTTTGATATCTGAACACCTATTTTTAATGTCGTGTTCCCTCTTTTCAACATTATCTTCACATCAGTTTGCGTTTTTTGCCTCCGAATTATAACTGCTGTATTTATCAGGAAGAGTGGGTGCCAAACTTTCAGCCATAAACCACATCCTTCATCAGAAAAATTATTTTAGAATGATCACAATCATTTCATTTCCCAGCATTTTATTCTCACTTCATTTTTTCCTTCTTCCATCTATTCATCCTTTCTCCCCTTTGTTGCAGCTCAAACTCAGAATTCTCTGAACTGACCTGACCAGTGGGAACAGTCTAATTCCAAAACCCCAACACGTCAAACCCCCTCACTATTTAACTAATTCGGAGAAAAAGTCACTAAACTCAGCAGCTGACAACACATGAATGGGCTGCAACGCCTCAGAGGCATTACCTAGGTCTGTATTTCATCGTGAATGAAATCCTGCAACGACAGACCTCAACTTCCCATCCTTTTATTTACAGGAGCTTGTCGCACGTGTCGGCACTCTCTTAACGGCCGATAAGAATATCCCGTGCTGACAAGGTTAAAGAGTCTTCTCTACCAGACCGTGCAGATCCCGGATTTAACTGGACAGCCAATTCCTGAAGAAACGATTGCGTGACTGCTTTGAGCTAAAAATGTAACAATGATCAGATGTTTATAAATGTTCCTGCTGACTGTAGTTGATCTAGCTGTTCATCTATGAGCTGCTGAATTAAGCTGACATCACATCAGGAACGGCTTAACCACAAAAAAGTAATAGCAGAATAGGGAAAAAATAGAGAAAGACAGCCTTAAAGGTGGCGCCACCTTGTGGCCGACTTAAGATATGACAAGCTGAAGGTTAATGCCCTCTTGAGGCCAAAATAGGGAAAAACAGCCTTAATGGTGGCGCCACCTTGTGGCCGAAATAGGGAATGATAACCTTAATGATGGCGCCACCTTGTGGTCGAAATAGGGAATGACAACCTTAATTGTGGCGCCACCTTGTGGCCAAAATAGGGAATGACAACCTTAACGGTGGCGCAACCTTGTGGTCGAAATAGGGAATGATAACCTTAACGGTGGCGCCACCTTGTGAAGACAATAGGGAACTACATTTTTTTTTTTTTGGGGAAGAAACATTTTAAAAAAGTGTTGCAACTGGGCTAATGACAAGAAACAGTCCTGGTCTCTTAAATAAGATGAAAACTTCAAGCCATGGACTATGTCTCTATAACAAAAAGCTGGGTAGGAGTTATAGGCGTAAAAAGTGGGAAGAAGAGGAGTAAAGAAAAGAAAATGAGAAGGTGAATACTGGTACCCAGTATGTCAAAATGTTTCCTGAAAGAGCGATGACATCACTTGCCAGCTCCGGTACGGTACTCACGCACGTGGAAGGTTTTTTGTAAAGGGCACAACAGTTGTGGAGGCCGCAGGCTCCCGTTATAGCCACTACTTGTGCATGTAAGCATTGAAGGGGTCATAAAACGGGTCTTTACTGCTGGATTTGGTGTGAGCATACTGTACTGCATTGTTAAAGGCTGACAAGAAGCTTCTGACCTGTGAATATTGGTTTGTGTGCGTGTGGTACGGCACCTGCTTCTGCTGCTGAAGGTTGTTGAGGTTGCTCTGCAGTTGGTGGATCTGTTGGGTGTAGACAGCAGCTTCCTGTGGACCCTTCTCCAGTTCAGCCCTGAGCTGTGAGATTGTTGTCTGCACACAAACACAAAAAAGTCAGAACTTTCACAGTACAAAAACAACTACTCCAACTCTGGACAGTAAGCATGCAGACTGCAACAAAACCAGGACGTGCAGAAGGGGAAAATGGGCTAAATTAGTTTATATCAGTATTAGTACAGGTGTGTTTTCACGTATAGTCCTCTTTAAAGCAAACAAACTCAGTCCTCTAGAAGTGGCCCAACAAGCAGATCTACAGAAAATAGAATTTTCTTCCTGGGCCACATTTGGTCTGATTGAGCCTCAGTCCTTTATACTGTTCCCACTACAGTTCCTCTGGAGCTCTCAGACCTTCACTGCTTCGGATTACGGCTAGCTTGCTATACTTGTGTTATTTGATTTAAATTAACCCGCATATACAGGAAATTTCGTTTTTTTCTTAAAATGTTTGAAAACAAAGTCTTATTTTTCGTGATAATACCATTGTTAACTTCTGAACAGTCGATTTATCTACTGCTCTACTAAATATAAAGCATATCTTTAGCATACTTTATTGATACACAAATAAGGCATGGTCTCAGTTTTTTTTTTTTTTGAGGGATCTGTTGCATTCACATTTAAGGCTGAAATATACTTGCTGTACATATGTACGTACATACAGCCGCGATCCTTATCCTGCGTTCTTTGCGTCGGTTTTTGTGCATGTACTCAAAAATTAACAGAATGTATATGGAGATGCAATACCGGCGTAATTTATAGGGGGCAGTGTTGCGAGAAACCGAAGGGTGACAGCCAGTCGCTGAGCGCTGCCTACTGGGTCACTGTGAGTCTGACTGTGTTCAATATGAGGGCGAATTCGACGGAGCAATTCATCAAACACTTTAGAAGACATTTGGAAATATTCCCGGTGTTTTTCCTCGTCAATGTTTCTCATTGGCAAAACCAGAGAAAAGAATTCCCCATTTTGCTGACGAGATCTATTAAGTGGTGGACCGTACCATCTACACGATTTTTGTTTTCTTCTCTGTTGCCATCTCAGTATTATGAAGATTAATGCTTCTTGGACTGAAGACATGTTTGTTTGGAATAACAGATGATGATTTTAAGATACAGGTATTCATTCATTTATCAGGTTTGTGGCTCGACACTGACCCCTGGTGATAAGGAGTACACACTACAGATTACGACGCACAGTATGGACCCAAGTATATCAGCACAAACGTTAACAACGCAACTGTGCACAGATAAGCATACGTACATCACAGCAAGTATATTTCGGCCTTAAGGCATAAAAATGCTGATTATCTGATCCAAGTTTGTTTAAAAAGCACCAAGTGTGAAAACACACTAAAGTAAGTAAACAAGTACATTTAATTGATACAGCACATTCATGTTCAACGTAAAACAATAAATCAATAAAGCTTTTATTTGAAGATTTATGAAGGTCATAAAGCATAAATCCTATACAAGAGAAAAGGAAACGAAAATGGAAAACACCAAAAACTAGGTGAAATTAGTTTTACCTCTAGTTTACGGATCTTCCAGACAGAGGAAAGCGGGTAGGATGGGAATTGAGGGCAGAGAGAAGAAGAAGAGAGACGTTCACAACGTTCACAGAGGACAACACACAGGTGAGTCAGAAACACAGGACACAGCGCAGCAGGGTGTCTGTTATGGGAAAGGTTGCTATATCAAATAAAAGTAATGCTTTCTCAAATACTGCCCCAAGTTACCCAGGTGGGGGCTCTTATTATTATTTAGCAATAACCTACAAAGCAAAGAAACAATGGATAACGCGGCTCATCTCCAGACTTGGCCAGCAGAGGGCAGAGCCTGCACTGGGCAGATAACGAGCCGCAAGATTACAGAGAGGAATGAGAGGCATGTGTGAGTTTGCGGGTGAGAGAGCCATAAGTGGGCTTTGGAAGCCCTTCTATAAATCAGAACAAACGCGAGGTCAGGTGGTTCAAAGGTTTCGTAGCACGTCATTACGAGCTTGTTTACGGGATGTAGTGGTGAAAGAGCTGAAAGGGGCCAGTTAATAGTTAACCGCAGAAGTCAGGCGTAGAGGACGCTCTGGATGTAGGTGCCAGTGAACTGTAAACGCTCTCAAGCAGAAAACAAGACAAAAATGTGCATTCATAAATAAGACTAATATATGACAAAAACAAGAACGCAGAAAATGAGAGCATTTCAAGAAGTCAGACTCCTGAAATGAGGCAACAGCTCTGAACGCAGGCTTTTATCATATATGTATTATTAAAGTATAAAGTATTTATTTTAATGGAGAGTCTATCCCTACTTTATTTTACTTGAGAATTAATGCATTTTGTTACAGGAGCAAATATGCAGATGTGCAGAAACATAATTTATACAACATTTTATACATATGTGTGTATATATGTGTGTGTGTGTGTGTGCAATCCGGTCTTGGCAGGAAATTCAACAGAAATTTGAAAGAAAAAGAAAGAACTAAACGTTGCTGGATTTGGCTGATCGACGCAGCAAATTATCAAGCTTTTAACTTGATTTACTGTTGAATTACTGTTGTATAATACTTAGAGCTTATGCCTCAAAGTTTAACATTGAGGGCCTGTGTCCACTAAACACCTTTTTGCCGCTGGCAGTGCTAAACGCCTTCAGCGGAAGAAAATGCTGGTGGAGAGGGTTTTTGTCACAGTGCTCAGAGAGCTTCAAGTTGAAATTCGTTCGAGGAAGGGGCCTATCTGGAGCGGCGTATCTGGAGAAGCTGGAGAGGACTTCATGCACCCAATCTCGTCCTGAAGACGTGGGAGAATCTATTTCAAACGCTGCCACTAATGCTAATACGCGATGCCTCTCCATCTTGTCGGCTAAACTAGTGATCTCAAAGAAACACGTTGAAAGAGGAACGAACGCGGAAGCGCCCGATGACGCTTTTCGTAATTTAGCAACGAGTAGAAAAAAAACCTGTTCGGTGGACACTGGCCCTTATACGTATACTGTATATATTTTATATTTTTACCTTATATTCCTTATTCTACTTTTAAGCTTCTTCTACAGTTGCACGGTCAAGAAAGAGCAGTTCAGGATACATTTGACTGCATGTTGTACGTATAATTACACGTGACAAAGAATCTTGAATCGTGACGTGTTTTTAAGGGTACGGTGCATGAACACTTCCTGGGCAAAAATGAACAGAAGTTAAAGGAAAAAGTAGAAAGAAATTTTCAGGTATAATAAAAATAACTGACATGGGCAAGATTAGGTCAGTTAGACGTTCTTAATGTCAGTTTTGATTAACCTTCGATTAACCACTCACTCTAATTTGGACATTAAAATATCTCATCAAAGCTTTAAGTAGCTTTAAGCATTTAATAAAGTATTTAAAAACGACCACTTTTGCGGTACTTTTCAGTGAAGTAAAACGCATTAAGCCTCAGGTGAAATGAAATGAGGTTAAAATGTTCCATCTCCAGCCTTATCGCTTCAGTGTCTCCTTTTTATAGTAAAGCTCAGGGTGAGGATCAGTGCAAAGTCTTGCGTGAGCAGCGATCTCATAAATCACAAGACGGAATGCAGCTGGTTCTGCCTGCAGGTTGAGTAGGAACCGTGTTGGACATGAGTGGCGTTGTTGGGTAAGAGCTGGTACCTCTGAGCTGGTGAAGTTGGCCTGCAGCTGTTCGTACTGATTCCTGAGTTGCTCCGACTCCTGCTCCCTCTCACGCGTCATGTTGTCCATCAGCGTCTGCACCTGCACCAGCTCCCTCTTCAACACCTCCACGTCCTCCACTCCGGGCCTCTGCAGCTACAGCGACACAAAAGAATCATTTTATCACCTGGAAACAGTGCAACGTACCGGCCGTTTCATCTGTCAAGCTGTGAACATAAAGGACGTCAAACACCACTTTACCACTCCACGGGTGCTGGTGTCGTTCCGGTTCCTAATCTGGAACCAGTGACATGTTTTTCCACTGTTAAAAAAAATGAAATAACTCTGAGCCGGCAACAACACATAGTGGGTCTGGAATCCGTGATGTCATGAGAGGTGAGTGAAGTAAGCAAGGCAACTTTTTAAAAAGAATAGTGGAAAGAACATCTGGAGTTGTGTGGGCTACTGAAGAAGTTAATGCACTTTGCAGGAAATTCAAGTGGAAAGAGAAACAAGGGAATAACTAGTGAGGCACAATAAGGGCATAAAGATCGACGAATTCCACTGAACGCTCAGAATTTTGGCTCAAAAATAGCGCCATAACTCTGATATTTCTAACACAGTGCCAAGTCCAGCAAGAGTGGAAGAAGAGTCGAGCGTAGTGCACAGCATTTTAAGAAAAAGTAGTGTACCAAGTTAAACAGGGCGCGCGTGTCTCTCCTTGTGCACTACCTAGTGCGTATAGAGCCGTTAAGCTACAACCCTGGCTATTTCCTGAGATGCATACTACCACATAGAAAAAGTATGATAAGAGCGCCTTACCTTCCACACTACCAAGTGCGACAGTACGCGGCTCGGGACACGGCCCATGTGCAAGCTCACATTCGTTAAGTGAGGCAAACACAAAATTACCATACGAAAATTTACATGCCTACAGGCAGAGTTGAGGGTGAAAAGACAGGATGTTGCTGGTGAACGTTCCACTGTGCGCTCAGAATTCTGGCCCAAAATAACGGCATGCATTTTAAGACATAAATGTGACTCTACAGGCCAAAACCAGTCACTTGTCGCAAATTTTCAAAATTGAGTTATTATGTCTACATGAAGGGGCATAAATCAAGCTTCAAAACGATACCTATATGGAATGAATCGAATGACTGAGATATCAACATTCAAAGGAGTCGGGTTTCTCCTGTCACACCAAGTGAGAAACGGAGAAATCTTGACTATCGCCGTAGCACTCACAGACGCTTGGTGCGGTCGCGGCTACGTTTGCATTTACGCTAGCCTACGCTGCATTCACAGCCACACGGATAGCCTACCTGCGTTAGGTTAACTGAACTCGGGAGACGAAGATGAGAAAATATCGGAGAAATATCTTCACGCTAGTCAACCAGTGGATTTAGCGTAAATATTGAAGTAGAGCGGTCAAAACACAAACTTTTAACATTCTGCTGGAATTGAATTCCTCACCTCAAGAAAGTCACGTTTTTAGGATGGAAAGGGTACGTTTTTCAGCGAAATTCATTCACAACAGTACAGTATAGACCTTCCACTGTTTCAAAACAAAACAAAAAATCCAAAATTTTACCCCATGCAACATAAACGCTCGTTTTTCTCAGAAACCTCCATTGCGACAAGCGATTGGTTTTGCCGAGTCACAAATTTTTCGAGGCACGGGCCGTATAAAACCCCACCTGGGACTTTGGACACGCCTGGCACATTTCCGACGTACAATAAACGTGTCATCAAATATCGGCTGAAAATATCGGGCATTAGTCTGATACCGATGACAATTATCGAGCCAGTTGTATTGATTTTGATATGATTCTGATATTATTGTGCAACTCCAGAAACAACTGAAAGTTGATCAGCACAGAAAATAATCAACAAACTCCAAAAATATCATGGCTGGCTGTCGACATCGATCTGTTTTGACTGTGAAATGATGCAGAACGACCTGTTTATGGAGCAGGGCAGAGACTCAAGACTATATTCCGAGGCCTTTTCGAACATGTGGCAATTGTTGTTTTATCTTTAACTTTTTTTCAATTTTTATTTTTATTATTATTTTGTCCTTGTCTATTTTCATTTGCTTATTTCATTCATTGCTTGACTTTATGACATGTAATTTTACTTGGCACGTGTTCTACTGAACATAAACCTCAGTTCATTTTGTTTAGTTTTTTGGGTTTTTTTTTTCCTTTGTTATGACATTTGTTTTGTTTCCTGATTTGTGATTATTTCTGACATGTTCTAAATAAATAAACAGCAATTACGTGAACATTTTACTTCAACAACAATTACTTAAGAATTCTTTTATTGTTGTTATTTTTTGCCCACATACACTGCCCTCCAAACGTTTGGAAACGCCCTGGAAAAGTGGGGTTTTGGACAGTATTGCCATGAATCCTTTTTAATCTGTGATAATGTTGCACTGATAAGGGACGACACAAACTACGAAAACATATTTTATTTCATAAAAAGTTTATTAAACAGTTTATACATAGAAAATACTTACATTTTGCATTCATCAAAATCTCCACCATTAGCAGCTATTACAGCTCTGCATAATCTGGGCGTCCGAGCGGTCAGTTTATTCAAACATTGACTTGATATATTATTCCAAGCCACCTGAAGGATTGCCCAAAGATGATTCACACTGGTTGGACACTTTTTACGGACATCACGGTCCGGTTCCTCCCGTAGTAGCTCAATTGGGTTGAGCTACATTATTATGTAATCAAAATAAAAGTGATTATTGCTGGTGTCCAAAGATAATGTCAAGTTACTTTAATGTAGTTGCACCAAAACATGATGAGGATTTATGCTGATATCGTCCAAAACCTCACTTTGCCAGGGGCGTTTCCAAACTTTTGGAGGGCAGTGTAGTTCAACAACTAGACAAGCTAGCTAATAAGTACTAAATCTGGGATACTGGGGAAACTATAAACAATACTGAACAAAAAACATATTAATAACATTTTTAAAACAATCTAAATTAGTCACGCAGCCAAGATTACGTCAGTTAGATGTTCTGAATGTGGTTTTGACTAATTTTAAATGAACTGCCCTACTTTGAGACATTTAAATATCATAATATCCAATATGATTATTTGAATATTTGCAAACACAAGACATACTGCTTTATGTTGTAGGTGTGGAATGTGACTCCCACTCGGCTCTTAAAGGCCTCGTCCACACGGACGTTGGAAATTAACGCCCTCTGAGCACCATACGCGTTTTTGCTGCGTTCTGTAGCTGCGTTCGATTGGCGTTTCACTGGCATTCGCAATAGCGTCGTTTTCCTCGCGTTCGTCGGGATTTCGACGCCAAGAAAACGTTGCATGCAGCGTTTATTTGACGCCACCTGGACGCGCAGCCGGCCGAATGCCGGCGCTGAACGCCCGTGTGGACGCTTTGATTTGCTCCAGTGAGCAGAAAAACGGTCTGCGTTCAGTCGGCGCTCACTTGGCACCACGAACGCCAGAAAAACGCCTGGTTCAGACGTCCGTGTGAATGAGGCCATGCGGGCCACTTCTTGCTGGTTCCCACCTGATTCAGCACCAGTGCGGTGGAAAAGAGGTAAAGGAGGAGACGTACCAGTTCTGTAGAGAGTTTATCTTTCTGCTCTCGTTCACTCTTCAGGTCCTGTTGTAGACTGGCCACTCTCTGCTCTGCCACCTCCCTCAAGCTCTTCTCCTCGTCATAACGAGACTTGATCTCTGGCAACAAAAATGCACAATTTATATTAATATACGGGAATCAGTTCTGAGAGACATGCACCAGTCATCCATAACATTACGACCACCTGTATATTACTGAGCGGGTCTATGACTACTAGGGATGCAGCGGTGCGGTGTGCCCACGGTTCGGTCAGTATCATGGTTTTTGGTGCCACAGTATCAGTATGGTTTCGGTACATTAATGTTATCTTAGCTCTAACATCCAGTAGGTTCTTTGCCTGTTCTATTTCCAGGGCTGAAACGATAATTCGAATAACTCAAATAATTTGTTTACAAAAAATGGTCGAAGCAATTTTTCTAGAATTGACATTTTGTTTAATTCTTCTCACTCACTAGAGCATGCGCCGCTTATCAGTGACGCACAACGTTACCCGTTATTGTAGTTTTAAAGGACGTTTTTGAGCCAATTTGGTCTATAAAATGAGCTGTTTTGGGCGTTTCTGGGAGAGAACTATATTTCCCACAACCCCCCGCACGCCACTCGGAGCCGCATCACAATAATGGAATAAACAGTATAAACTATCAATAAATAGCTGTATTGTGAGTAGAACGCTGGTTGTTATTTTTTTTAATAAAGTGGGGATTTGACTGAACTGGAGTGTTTTAGTGAGAGCCTCGAGCGCTCAAACACACATAAGTGCTTTTTTAAAACTCATCAGTCTGATGCTTAGATTTGCCAATATTTTCATCCAATATTTTATGACACATTTATTGTACGTCGGAAAGGTAGCGCTTGTGCCAGGCATGTTCACAGTCCGAGGTGGAAATTTATACGGTCTAAAAATGTGTGGTGTTATTTTGTGCCAGAATTCGGAGCGCGCAGTGGAAGGTTCACAGGCTAAATCTTTTGCCTTTTCACCCTCAAGTGTGCCTGCTCGCACGAAAGCTTTTTAGCTAAAGTGCGTGTTTGCCTCACTCAGCGAAGGTGAGCTCACACATGGGCTGTGTCCCGATCTGCATACTACTGCACTTAATAGTATGGCAGGTAAGGCGCTCTCATCATACTTTTCTATGCATCTTAGGATAAAGCCGGGGTTGCAGTTTAACGGCTCTCTACGCATTAGGTAGTGCACATGGAGTGTCACATGCACCCTATTTGACTTGGTACACTACATAGGGCAGAAAGTGACTTTTTCGTGATATGTTGTGCACAAAGCTCAAAATGCTCCACCCTCGTCGACTTGGCGCCGTTTGTGCCAAAATTCCAAGCCTTCTGCTTTCGTCATTTATCGGCATCGGCCAATAATTCCCATATCGTGCATCCTCAAATATTATACATTGATCTGATATCTGTCCAAAGCACAAAGTCTGGTATGAAGCAATTTTGATTCAATTCAGATAAGAATCCATCGATTGGTATGAGACAGTATCCTATGCTGATTTAACACACAATCAATTCCATTCATGTCAAATCACAAAACGGAAATCAAATATCATTTGACATTTTTATTTTCTCAGATCAACCACACATTTAAACTTCACTGATGTATCAATCTAGATTAATGTATTGTTATCAGGTAATCAGTGTTATTCCCCTCACCTGTCAGGGTCGATTGGTGTATGTAGCAAATTAGCCATTTAATTCCAGAGGACACATCAAACAAACTCCAAATCAGACTCGGAGGTGTCTCTCACCTACTATCTCGGTGGCCAGCTGGGCAGCCTTCTGTTCAAACAGGTCTTTCATCTGTTTGATGTTGAACTTCTCTGTCTCGGCTTCGTGCAGCTTCATCTCCAGCTCTGACACACACAAGACGTGCACACCATGAATCTGCATTTCAAAGCCTGGCACTGGCACGGAGACATTTCCAGAACGTCTATGCCTGACTCGAGCAAGACGAAATTAGCAAACTCACCTGACTCCATGATGCCCTCTTGGCCGTCATTCTGCTGCCCCTGTGATGCAAAAATCCAATTAAATATAATAAAAAGCTCAGTAATGCTCCCAACAAATTGCACACTAGAACCTCCAAACCCTGGTTCATCAGGGAGCACAGTGAGCACCTCATCTGATAAGAATTTTAAAGAAATTACTTGCTTCAGTTGTCCTTGTACTTTGTCTAGTTCTTTTTTCAGTTCCCCTGAAAACCATCGCTCTTCCTGTAACATTTTCATAAAGAAGGTTTGGGGATTACAAACACGGACATGTGATTTATGAAACCACAGAGAGAGACAACTAGGAGTGGGAAAAACAATTCAACTTAATGCACACTAAAGCACAAGGAAACTTCGTGAGGCGTTCACCTTACCTTCAGCGACGCCTGTAAGTCCTGCACTTCCTGCCGCAAAAGAGCTAGGTCCTCCCTAAAAATGGCAAGAACTATATTTAACACACAGCGAATGCTTCATTTTAAACTGGAAATCAACAAAAATGTAAATGTTATTAAATGTTTATGAGATCATTTCTATAAATGTTAACAGTCCTAAATCAAGAACAACAAAAGATCCATAAAGACATTTTCTCATACATATAAATATCACATCAGCCTATCACATGCAACTCAACGCAGTAAAGCACACACTCATAGTCAAGATGACCAGAATTAGTAATAAGTTCTTAGTATTTTAAGTGACTTACAACATGGCAAAGTTGCTGGTGCCAGATCGGATAGAGTATTTCAGAACCTGCTGATCTACTGAGCGATTACTGAGATTACAGAGAATGGTCTGAAGAAGTGAAAGTGAAAGTAACAGCAGGGCTGGGTGATACGATCAAAATTTCATATCCTGATACAAGTCATTTCATATCCCAATAACTATATATATATATTTCAGAAATATAAATAATGATTCTTTATTTTTATCAATTTACAAAATGCAAAGTGAGCGAACAAAAGAAAAATCTAAATCAAATCAATATTTGGTGTTACTACCTTTTGGCTACGTTCACACTGCCAGCCACATCGTTCAATTCCGATTTTTGGCTCAGATCGGATTTGTCTATCTTGACGGTTCACATTCATAACTACAAGTGACCTGTATCTGACTGTAATGTGAACGCATCGGGCCTCTGGAACGTCACGCATGCGCACACTGATACGTTTTCACACGGGTCAACTGCGTCACCAACAACAAAAAACGTCATATCTGTGGGATGACTCATGGCATTAAAAATGGAGGCGTTAGTAGCTCACGCATGTATCGCACTTTGCTCTGGAGGACGACAAACAGTGAATCAGCCGTACATGAGCAGGTCGAAAAGGAGAAAAAAAGTCAGGCGGCTAGCTTTTTCTGTTACCGCAGCTCTCCTCCATTTTTACCTTCCCGCGCTGCCGGTGCAGGCTGATGATGTCAGCGCATGCGTATAAGCAAAAAGCCACATGAATTCCGATCTGAGCGTTCACATTCAGGTCGCATGGCCGCGAATCGGATACGTATCGGATTTAGTACCACATATGAAAGTGACACAAATCTGATTTGAAAAGATCAGATCTGTGTCACATTAAGGCAAAAAATACGATTTGAGTCACTTCAGCATGGCAGTGTGAATGTAGCCTTTGCCTTCAAACCAGCATCAATTCTTATAGGTACACTCGCACAAAGTCAGGGATTTTGTAGGATTGTAGTCATTATAATATTTTGTAGGTTTTAAGCAGGTGTGAAAAAATGCTGTAAACAAAGAATGCTTTCCAAAATTGAAGTGTTAATCATTTATTTTCATCAATCAACAAAATGCAGTGAATGAACAAAAGAGAAATCTAAATCAAATCAATATTTGGTGTGACCACCCTTTGCCTTCAAAACAGCATCAATTCTTCTAGGTACACTTGCACACAGTTTTTGAAGGAACTCGGCTGGTAGGTTGTTCCAAACATCTTGGAGAACTAACCACAGATTTGTAGGATTATAGTCATTATATTATTTTGTAGTCATTATATTATTTTGTAGGATTATAGGATTCTATAATCCTACAAAATAATATAATGACTACAAAATAATATAATGACTATAATCCTACAAAATTCCTGACTTTGTGCAAGTGTACCTATAAGAATTGATGCTGGTTTGAAGGCAAAAGGTAGTAACACCAAATATTGATTTGATTTAGATTTTTCTTTTGTTCGCTCACTTTGCATTTTGTAAATTGATAAAAATAAACAATCACTATTTATATTTCTGAAAGTATTCTTTGTTTACAGCATTTTTTCACACCTGCCTACAACTTTGCACAGTACTGTAGTTGAGCTAACTGTTAAACTATGAGCTGTTGAGTTAATAATAAGCTCACGTCAGGTAAAGGCTAACCACAAGAAAAGTAATAGCACAGCACTCCTTAATGGAGACGGCTCCCTGTGGCCAAAACAGGGAATGACAGCCAACCTTTGTGGAAAGAATAGGGAACTAAAATTTATGGAACTAAAAATAGTAGAGGGGAGAGTTGCAGATGGGCTATCGACAAGAACCGCACTAGCCAACATCTCCTCAATGAACTGAAAATGTTAAGTCATGAACAGTGTATCTATGATAAAAGCTAGAGCTAGCTATTCGACAAAAGCAAACATGTTAATACTACAGCAGCAGAGGACAAACACACTGACACACTGCGGCTAAAATTTACACAAGGCTCATCAAAATTGGACAACAAAAAACAGGAAAATGTTGTTGTCATGTCATTAAGGACCAAAATCTCTGAGGAATGTTTTGAGCACCTTGTTGTATGTGCTTTTATATGCAACAAAGAATAAAAGCAGTTCTGAAGGCAAAAGGAGGTCCAACCCAGTACTAGCAATATGTACCTAATAAAGTGGCCAGTGAGTGTGTATATATAGTGCGCTGGTTTTATTTTTAAATAATCCTGGAGAAAAGAGTGACCGTGAGTTCTGACCTGCCAGGGCCGAGGTGAGTGGGCTGGTCTTGGCTCTCGTGGTAAACTTCATAATGCTTGAAAAGCTCTTCAGCAGAGTTGTGGGATTTCATACACATTGGACAAATGAAACCCTGCACACAGAAATATCAGACTGTTAATCACTAACATTAACGTTCATCACGATTAAATATTATGTTGATTCAGTGGACAACATCTGGACATCTGCCAGTATCACAAAGTCTGCTACGGTGGGATTTTCATTTGATTCTCTTCAGGAACGAGCATTCCATTACGAGACAATATCATCAAAATTCTAATCACAGAATGCAGTTAAAAACCTTTATGAATAATGTTTATGTTTACAGACGATACAGTATTTTCCCTTCACACTGCAATCCTCTTCTGTTGACTGCTGCTACAATATTTACACAATTTTGCACTGTTGCTACATATTTGCACAACATCTTTGTCTCTCTTTCTTATCACTGTCTCTCATTCTAGTTTAAAGTTTTACATTTATATTGCTCTAGTTTAAAGTGTACATTTTACGTTCTATTTATATATTTTATTGTGCCTTATTTGTTCCTTGTTCTTTGCACTGTTAAAACTGAAGCCACGTCGTCTCGTCTCTCTGTATACTCCCCCACACACACCTGGAATGTGAACTGACTCTGTGGCACCTCTGCACTTTACACATCACCGCCGTTATGATGCACACGCTGCTATACTCACAATCTCATTCATGTTGCACTGAAACTGTCTCCGGAAAGATGTTTAATAATAATGTTTATGCTTACAAACTATACAGTATTATCACTCCAAACTGCTGCTGATCTGGCACACATTTAATGCCAGACGACTGAAATAGTAATCCTCCTCAAATGACTGCTGCTACAACATTTCCATAACTTTTGCACAATTTTTGCACTGCTGCTACTTATCTGCACAACCACTGAACACTGAATGTACACATCACTGGTCACCTTCTAACTAACTGTCCTGCACAAATTATTGAAAGTATTGCACAGACCCCTGTTCTCCACTGCTATTATATCTGCATAAACTTGATCCAACTTACATGTTAGTCATACTTTTTAAGAGATACTGTTTTATTAATAGACTGGTTATAGACATTTTTCATATTGAAACTATTACTAACCTGATGCACATTCAGTGTAAAAGTCAATTCCAAGACCATAGTTGTAGGTTAATACTGCATCCTAATTGTCTCTTTCTACTTCTACTTTAAAGTTTATATTTAATACTCCATTTCTAGTTTAAAGTGTATATTTTATATTCTATTTACATATTGTTTGTTCTATGTGCCCTATTTGTTCCTGTTTTTTGTTGTACTGTGAAAAATGTAACCATGTCGTCTCATCTCTCTGTATGTCTGTACAGTATATAGCACAGATGACGATATAGTTTACTTTGACTAAAATGCAGCTACGAAGAGAGTGTTATCATACTTAATAAAAGTTTTAGTACAATACGTATGATGTCTGATTGATGTTTTAAATTTGGATCGATGCAAATCAACGTTATCGTTTCACCCCACTAATCACACAGATGACAAACTAATAGGGGTTGACCAACATTAGGTATTTTATGGATTATCGTATGGGAGTTTAATTTTGACCATCACTGATATCGCGTAATTACAAGGGGCGTTACTGTAGCTCCACCGCCGTCTCTCCTCTCTGTGCCGTTTGCTCTCGTCTCGCTGCTTCATTTAACAGTTTTTTTAATAAAATGCTTATTTAATATCATTTAAAGTTAATTAAAATAATGTAAAAATATCAAATATTCATAAACAATAACATTATTTAAATAAAGTTTTGTGTTGGTGTGAGATTTTCTCTTTTTTTTTTGCATATTGATTCCAAATATCGGTTATCGGCCCTGTTAACTAGCAATAATCTGTTTCGACATTGGCCCTGAAAAACCAATACCGGTTGACCTCTACAAACTACAATTAATCAACACTTTAAATGGAAAGTAAAACTGTAAATGCTTTAAGCACTTGAGCCAAAATTAGACCACAGATGGACTTTACCTCGGAAGTTTCATTGTTCATATCAGCAGAAGGCTGCTCAGATTCAGAAGGCTGGGAGCCTCCTTTTCCAGGAGTCTGTATGAGAGGAAAAATAGAACATGAACAAAAGCAGAATGAGAGAACCGACAGAAATAGAGACATCGAGGAGGAGAAAGAGAGAGAGAGAGAGAGAGGGGGGTCAGACAAGGTTAGATCTCTATCACATACGCTGCTTTTGTTGCTTTGGCGCAGCTGACTATGCCTCATCGTGGCCAAAATTGGCCTGCTTCTCAGCAATGAAGCTGGCTTGTCTGTAACATTCCACACAGTGAGATCCAAATCCCACAAGTGGTGTCAATCCAAGCTTCTGCGATTTTCCGATAAATGCCATTTGGAAATAAATCATCATAAACTATCAGCACAGTGAGCGCACAGCCTTTATCTGGATCATAATATCCGGGGGATGGATTAAAGTGACTGCGAGGCACTACAACTCGACATCTCTTTCTCACATATCGACTGGCTGACTGACAGAAAATGGGCAGGGAAGTGGGCAAGTGGGCAGTTGCATGCTGCTTTTACTTGGGCCCGTTGCCGTTCAGAGTTGTTTGAGGACATGCGTGAGGGTGATAGGCAACACCCCGCGTTTCATCACAAACACTAAACACTTTGTTAAGGACACTTTGGCCTTAGCAACCGATACAAAGCTGATTCAAACAATACTGAGTAACGCTACACAGAACCTCATGCTATGCTGTCCCTCCCACTTTTTCAGTCAAAGATTTTGAGATAACTATGGTCTAAACATTTCCACACAGTATGTAGAAGAATCTAGAGACGACCAACTTGTTCAGGGTCTAATAATGTGCCAGTCTCAAAATATGAAAATAAGACACACTTATTTTATTGCCCTTTTAGCTCTTATGTTCTTAGGGTTAGTGTTAGGGGCAGCGGGGATTGTGGGAAATGTAGTTCTCTCCCAGAAAAAGAAAACCAATCGAGATATATATCATTTTTTATGCCATATGCACCCTGCCCTACTTTGAACATTTTAAATAGAGCAGAATAATATAATATTCACTTGTTTAAAGGCTTCATTTAGATTTGAGTACATTTTTTTTTTTTTTAATCTAGCTCCAGATCTACAATAGAACAAATTATAATATAGGTACTTGTTTACTCAAAGTCAGAGTGAACTTTGTCATTTAGACCATTCAATAAAGCATGCCCAGCCAAAGGGAGCTGCGTTTCTCCAGGCTCAATGTGCAAACATAAACCTAAAAGGGAAGCCCATGTAAGATCAACAAGAAGATGAAATCAAAGACTGACAAAAAATACACCTCTAAGCCTACAGACAAACTAAGATAATTAAACTAAAACTAAGATGTGACTGGAAATATAAACTTTACTCTGGTGAAGTCAGAGAAAGCTTGTGAGAAAGTGCTCAAATGATGAGACATTGAATACCTGCAGAAGAACAGAAGAATTTCAGAAGATAAAGGTTGCATATGTGTGTGTTCAGGAATTCTACAGTCTCAAAGGTTAACATTTATAGCTTTCACTTGGTACTTGACTAATAAATGTATTTTTTACTCCAGTACATTACCACTAACAAGAGTCATTACTTGTTACCTTCTGCAACTTTATCCCCGCTATTTGGGGAAACACTGAAACCTGAGGATTTATTTTACGTCTTAAAATCCTAAACCCTGAATTCACGGTGGTTGGTACCAGGTGATTCATGGTGATGGTGATTTATACCAGTCTGCTAATTTCTGTAATTGAATGACTAAGAATTATCATTATATTTTAAAAACAAGTATTATTAAAGCAGTTTAAGACTTTTCGGGACAAGTATTTCTTGCAATGGCTACAGTTTTATCTAACAAAAAAATAATATTTAGGTACAGTTAACATCAAATACTTAATTATTTTTATTCAAGTACTTTTCTAATCGATGACTTTTAACTCGTACTGGAGTCAGTTTCCTTGTAAGGAATTTTTACTTGCACTTAAAGAGTTTCGGCCACTTTTTATACTGTAAAGCAATTACATAACTACATTTACACATTTAATTATGAAAGCTGGACGTGTTTGTCAAGTTCTAATCACATAAATATACAAACACACCCGATTTCATCACATGCTTTAACTCTGCTTGATTAATACATTTATGTTGTCACTATCGTAGAAGAAGAAAAAAATAGCAATATCGTATTTAATCGCATTTATTAAATAATAAAAATACACGTTTTTTCCTTCAGGTTAGCGTCAGGCAACTTCGCAAGGTTTTTTCCAGCCTCAAGCTAAAGGCAGCTAACGCTAGAAAACCAACGCGCACTAGCGTACTAGCTAGCACGCTGAGGTAAATACTACAACATATGACGCGTTATTACACACATACAATGTAGCACGCAAGTATGCTTACATTAAGTTTTGAGACACATCCCGTGTCACCTCAGCAAAGACGCTTAACGCGACTAATACACAATGTTACTAATGTAAAGTTACCATTATTCTGATGAGTTTATTAAACTAACATGCTAAAAGTGTGCTATTTTGGCTTTCTAGCTAGGTTAGCATGCTAACGCTGTATCATTATATGTGACGAGCCGGCGCTCCAATCCCGCCCACCGCGCACGTCAGGCGGCCCTGCTGTTTTGCCTGTCACCATACAAACGTGCTGAAATATGTATTTAATCAGATACAATTACTTCAGCTTCACATGTGTCCACCTACGTGGCTAATTAACGGCGCTTTGCCTGATTTGTGTCCCGCTACAGGCCTGTCAAGCGAGCCACGGCGGCGTGGTAGCCAGTTAGCCGATCGGCTAACTGTAAGCGTGATGAAAGCAGACAGGGCAGCAGCAGCAGCAGCAGCAGTAGTAGTAGTAACAGTAGCAACAGCAGCAGCAGCGTTGGCCCCTTTACAAACTTTGGTCTTACCATTTGCAATATTCGTCTGAACATTTTCGTCCTTGGTTAATTTCCGTTCTAAAAAGAAAGGTGCCGGGGAGTAATTTTCGGGATGTTGACACCTGCCCAGACCACCGCCGCGTCCAGCAGCCAGAACATCGGGCGGAGGGGGAGGCGGGCGGCGGGTTGGGCGGAGCGGCTTGGGGCGGAACCTCAGCGGCCTTAAAACAAAACAAACCCGAACACGTTTTAAAATCTATCAAATTTGATTTATCTTTAAAATCATCGTATCTCCAGTCTGCGGGTAGAATAAATACTGTTTCCTCGTCTCGCAGAATGTATACGGGATGGCGTTTGCCTCCAGGAACAAGCCCGACCGCGCTGCCCTCTACTGGCCTGGAGTCAGGAAACGTGGCTTTTATGGGGCTTTTAACCGACTTCTGTGATGTTGTGCAACGGAAACAGTAAAACGTCAGATTTTCCACAATAAAAGAGACTGATCGGCTTTTAACAACAGTCTACTTGGTGGTGAAGAATTTCTTTATACAAACACAAATCAGGGACACTTGAAACGCGATGCTGATGAAACAATGAAGTTAACGTTTGGGGCATAGACGCTAGTAAACATAAGATATTGGAAGGGCAATTGCTGAAGAAATTGCTAAACAACGTAGAAAAGTATAAAAACATTAAAATGGAGAAATAATAGACTTTTTTTTATATTGACCCAGCTGTTAAACTATGAATTAAATGTTAAGCACGCATCCGCTAGCCACAAGAAAAGTAATAGTATAGTTCTCATTAATGGAGACACACCCTTCAGCCCAAAATAGGGTCCAACAAACCTAATGGTGGCGACAATTTAAAGAACTAAAAAAAAAAAAATTATCTGAAAAGAGATTTACATTTGGTCTACAGACAAGAAAGACACTACCCCGGGTTTCCTCAATAGGGTTGCCACCCGTCCCGGTTTTACCGGTATTGCCCTTCTTTTTAATGCTCTGTCCTAGGTGGAAAATCACCCATTTGCAATTTGTCCCTGTGAGAACATTTTGTGTCATACTTTCATCAATGCTGTTTTTTAATTAAATACCAAGGGAAATAAGATGCTTTTAGGCAAACTGAGGCTGTACTGGGACTGATTTGTTCTTACTTTATCTGATACTATGCTACACAAAAGCATTCTCACATTATACAGTACGTGCTTTCAAAGGAGTTGTAAAGAAAAACATACAGACATGTCACAGATATATGGTGTAATATTTCTTTACATGTACAAATTGTTTTGTTTGTATTTTGACATTATTCTTAATGTTACATTTTTCATATTTGTTTCAGTTCAGTGTTTGGCTCATGTTTTATCAGATCTACCGCATTTGCAAGAATATACATGACGAAGCACAAAGAGGTGTTCAAATCAGTGGTTAAGAGTTACAGAGGGAACAAGTCTGATCTCGGATTCATTTCAGTGTACAGAGAAACGGGAAGTGTATATTCTTGCACTGTTTAATAGGTTGAGTTTACATTTAAGACCAACCTTCGAATACAATCTGAAAGTTCACAGCATGTTAGACCTAAAATATAGGCATCAAATCATCCTAAATACATCTAAAGCAAACAAAAGTCCAACCCTCTGAACTTGTGCACCTCGTAAAGACGCCCCTTTTAAAGGCACCCAGTTCTTTTGGGACAAAATAACTGTCACACGTTCAGACACGTTTAAGAAAATAGCATTTCAAAATATTCCTCATCTTGTAATTTTAGTTGTGAATTTTTTACATCAAGTATCTTGCACATCTAAATATGCTTTAGATTCATCTTCAACATTCTTTAAACCTTCAACACAATCCACGAATAAATAACAAAAGTCCAGACGTCATTTGTTAGTTATTTTCACCACATTCTAATTCCGTCAAAGGCACTAAGCCATAGTAGATCACACTCCAAAAGTCCACCAAAAACACCACCGCAGCCTTCACACTGCTCAAATCCACCAAAAAATAACCATATTTGGCTGTAGCAGTCATCACTAACTGTTATTTTTAAAAAAAATCTATACACGCTATAAATTTGACCCAAGAGTTAAAGGCATGTTCACTCGTAGCCTTTGGTTTCTCAACATGTTTTAAAAAACATTTTTTGAAATAGTAAACATGGAAACAATGCATGCAAAAAAACTGTCTTTTTCCAGTCCGGTTTTTGCGTGTGTATGTGTGGCACAAAGGTGCCCTCTGTTGGCAGTTCTATCTGTGGACGCGGGGCAGGGGGCAGTCGTTTTGGTGGAGTGGGGCGTTGTCGTCAGGGGCGGGGGGCTCCTGCGCGTTGCCGTTGGAAGGGCTGCAGAGTCTGCGCAGATACTCAGCGTGAACCGGCTTGTGGCACTGCAGCACCTGGATGGCCTCGTCGATCTTGAACCACTTTCTCTTTCGACCTGCACGGCACACCAACAGTAAAATTTGATCTCACATCAAAATATTCTATATTGTTTATCAGTAGAAATGCATTTTTATGCCGCTATTGCACTGAGATGTGACCTCAAATTTGTAATGTTGCATGACAAGCCGTGAGTTAAAATGGAGTTTGTCAAATTATAATTCATATTCCAATGTTGTTGATATACAGAAATTCAAGACATTGCTTTTTGTATTCATATGTTAAAAGCAGCCTTGTAATTACTGAAACATGGGGGCATTTCTCTATTTCTCTGGGGGCATATATATTTTATATACATACATACATACATACATACATACATACATACATACATACACACACATACATACATACATACACACACATACATATATATATACACATATATATATTAATATATACACATATATATATTATATATATATATATATATATATATATATATATATATATATATATATATATATATATATATATATATATATATATATATAAATATATATATATATATATAAAATACAGAATATGTGTAACAAATTTCATCCTGCTACAAGTAATGCAATAGTCTGTTACCAATATTTTAAATTTGCCGATACGATACAAATCCAAAAAAGCCTCTGAATCTTTTTAAAGAGAAAACACAGAAAATTCTTTTAAAAAAAATGTCTAAACATATGACTGAGATTATTGTGTTCTGTTTAATGAAATACTTGACTTAAATACTGTTCTCCTAACTTAAACAATGTAATAATTACACACCCATATGTATATGCTAAATTATTTATTAAAGCAACATCTCAAAAATTATTTGTTTAAACACAGTTGTAATTTGTGACGCCTCAAAACCATCAGGAACACAGAGATTATGAAATAGAGCAGTTGTTAAGGAACTTAAACAGTATCATCACATGACTTGCTTTATAATCACATGACCATGCAGAACGAATTGTGCACACATATGCAAACATAGAAAAACTTACAACTGGACAGATTGACCTACAGATCGCCCACGCCACAGAGACCTCGATCTAGCTTATCTTGAGTCAGCACTGACCCCGATATCTGATCCACGATCGGGATCGGTTTATCTCTAATAGTTAACGGTGAGCGGTAGAGAAGATCCCACAGATGCACTGGAATTATTCAACAAATCCAAAATTTATGCATAGAAATACAACACTATAAATCACAACATATTCATACTCATGAGCAAGATACCGCCCCCCAAAAGACTGACCCCCGGGCACTACTAAAACTTCCCACTGCTCCTTCACGGATGGGTCAAATGCAAAAATTCACCCTTGTTGTGGTGCAACGTGTACTGTGCTGTGTTCACAATGACAAATAATCACTTACTTAAGTGGTAATTTGAGGTTCCTAAGACAACTTGATCAATTTAATTAACTGATTATTTGTCATGGTGAACACAGCCCAGCGCACAGTGTACCGAAATGTTACCTCTGTATTTGACCCATCCGTGAAGGAGCAGTGGACAGCTAAGCAGTGCTAGGGACAGTATCTTTGTCATGAGTACCTCAGTGGTATCTTTACCGGTCTGCTACTTGAACCAGTGACCCTCCGATCACAGGGCCGACTCCATAACTCGTTACACTACCAATCATGCTTTGTTTCACCTTCAGTGAAAAAGGCTCTTCAGTTCAGACTCGGAGCGAGGAATGGGTAAATGCCAAATGATAAAGATGTTTTTTGTGGTTTCTGGAATATCAATAGAAGTGATTGTCTTGATATTGACGGCCCTGAGTTGAATCAAATCCAAATCGCATCGTAGCAGACTTTGTGATATCGGCAGACGTCGGACCGTTGCTCATTGTATTCATTTAACATCGTATCTAAGCCACTGGGAAAAACATTGAGATTTCACATGTAAGTTGTGTGTTTTGAGTCTAGGTTCTGACACTGGGACAAAGCGATCGTGAAAATAAGTAACTCGATGTTTGCTTATTAAATAATGGATTTCTGCACAAGTTACTGTTGGAGACTCTACAGTAGTGCAGCTTGTGTACATACAGTCTGTTACTGCCAGTGAAACGGCTCATTATAATCCTGAAATAAACACCCTGTATATTTTTAATTTCTATGAATGCCTCTCTCATAACCCCACATACACATTTATCTTTGCTGTGTGGGAATCATGCTACTTCTCCTGACTTAGTGTGTGTGTGCGTGTGTGTGTGTGTGCGCGCGTGTGTGAGTGAGTGAGTGTGTGTGCGTGTGTGTGTGTGCGTGTGTGTGTGTGTGTGGGTACACATGTATTAGAAGCTTTGTGAGGACCTGTCCCCTAAAAACACTTTTGTCCATTTTTGCTTGGCTTTGTGGGGGATTTTGAATCATCCTCGCTTGAAAATGATTTGTAGAAAATTTCCATGTTTTTCCAGAAATTAAACCAGAAAATTATGCTTATTATTGGAGGTTCGTGGTTAAGAGTAGCTGTCTAATTATTTACATGTGGGTCATTATGGGAGCCAATGGAAATACCTCACAAAGACAGTAATACAAGAGTGTGTGTGTGTTGAGTTCTGATGCCCTATTTGGCAGCTTTAAGGCCAGAGAGAGGCCAGGCAGAGGGAAGCGGGTACAATGACGCTGACTGGAAAACAACTGTGGCTCGCCTCCCGGCAAACAAACTCCAGGGCTATTTATATAGCGCAGCGGCAGCTTAGTGAAGGGTTACCAGGTTTCTTTCCACACCATCTACAAAATAGTTAGAGTTTTGAATTACGCCTGGCCTGTTTCATGGGCGACGCCCAGCGCAGTGTACCGCGGACAGAGCCTCATTTCTGTGTTAAACCGCGTCAAGATAGCTCCTTACGCAGTGTAAACCGCTATGTAAGTAAATAGTCTGTCCTCGCTTACTGCTCACTTGCAGTCGGAACGCCAAACCAGAAACTTGGTCTGAGTGGATGGTAAACTCTGTTTGGGTGGAGTTTACCTGTAATGTGTGGTTCACCGTCTTGATTAGTTGTGGTCAAATAAATTAATTATTCACACCTTTTTTTTTTTTTTTTTTTTTTTAGCTTTTTCTACATTTTTAGCACACAGCTATCACACAACTTCTCCAGGAATTGATGAGAAGTTGCATTATCTCTTTAAAATAGCAAAAGCATTTCTTATCACATTAATCGATTATTGATTGTCCTGGTAATCCCATTGATTAATAAAATAATCACATCAGGCATGCTCTTCAAAACAGTAACAGGCTTAGTGTCTGATCCGACACTAATTCAATAAATTAATTATTTTAATTATTCCACCAATTAATCGAGTAATCAGATAAGACATGCTTTAAAGAGCAGTCGTAGCTAGAGACGCCCTTACGAAAGTAATTTCCTGCAAGATTTGTGGCCGTGACATGAAAACAGACTTTGATTAAAATGCACTGAAGTGAACGGTGAGAGAACGAGGGATGATAAGCAAGAAAAAGATTTAGTGGGTGGGAAACAGATTGACGCAGGTTCAGTAGGCTACGACATGTGGCATGAAAATAATATCGGAGTTTTTTAAGCTATATCACGACACACAATATATATCTCAATACCTTGAAATTTCCTCTAAATCACTGTATAAATGATAAATTCGGCCCAATACTGCATGAAATGACACCAATATAATGAATTTAGCCAAAGTTTAACATAGTAAATGCTATTTTAAAACCAAAGTATAATATAGCAAACTTCATACTTTATATTGGGGACAGATAAGTGGGAAAGGGGAGCCATTGATTGCGTGCTTATTAAACTTGTAAGACCTAACTATTAAATTAGAATTGTAAGGCTATAACTGAGAATCTCATGCTTAACCTACCTGCTGCTGTTCTTTCCTTTCCTCAATTTTGGTTTTTTTCTATATAAACTCTTTCAGCATGCAGTCAATCACAAACTAGGAGCCATCGGCCAATAGGATTCAAGAGGCGTGAAACAGCCATTACCCTGTTCTAAACTGCCAAAACCTGCCCTTCAAAATCACAAGGCAGAAATCTCTAACGAGCAAAAAGCCGTTTGTCGGTAATCCACTTTACACGCGAGGACATTTAACACATCGAGAGGAAAAAGTACATCAGAGAGAGGAAAAATACATTTTGTGCGTAATATGATCACAACAGCACAGATGATTTTAATTCTGTTAGTTTATCGACTCCAATTATAATTTTAATAGTTAGGTCTAAGTTTAATAAGCACGCAATCTATGGCTCCCCTTGCCCACTTGTCTGTCCTCAATTCAACATAAATACAGTCACAGACTGAAGCGAGGCACATCATTGGGATGCTGAAGCAGGCGTTATAGCTCCCCCCCCCCCACCAACTGATGGCCCAGAATTAAACTTTAATAGTATCTGCATAATCATCCATTACGTTTCGTGCTTTCGCGATGCATCGAGATATCGAATCGAATCGCTGACCTGATAATCGTAATCGAATCATGAGACCAGTGACGATTCACACCTCTAGTATATATGTTACTGGGTCAGAATAAAGGAAGATGCAACACAGCAGAACATGAAAAAAAAATCATGTTTGCCAAAAAATAAATACATATCTGTGTAATCCTGTGTAGACCTACAGAGACCTACGCAGCGTTTTTGGTCTTTATTTATTTGTGTGTTTGGTGTTGGAATTGTGTTATGTTTAGGTGGAATTTGTTGTTTGAGATTTTTAGGCGAGATTCCATCGGTGACGTTGATGTGCCGCATGCTTATGTTTGTTTACGTTTACCGACCATTTAAAGCCTTCCCGTTCTGCCCCCGGTACCGGGGACGATCGGGCTCAAGCGGTTAAAGGCACAAAAAGAGGGAAGAAGAAATAATAAACAAATGTTGCTTTTAAAACACGGTAGTTTTAATAGTCACCCACCCCACTCGAGTTCACTGATTTAACTTCCATCCTGGTTTGTTAAGGAGCTCAGTTTGTGACTTGCAATCAGAAAGAAAAGACGGTGAACCAGAACATGCAGGAAGCTGAGTGAGATGCCTCCTCTCTGCTCCGTGTTTGAACTGGTTTATTTGTTTAGATAGCTGTTGGAGCAGGATTAGGGGAAACGCGGGCTGGCACATGGATACGGTTCATATGGGAAATGAAAAGATCAAGCCTCCATTTCCTAAAAGCCTGCAGGATAACAGGTGCTGCTTGGTGGATGAGAAAGTATTCAATGTTCGTTGACTTTAAGTGCAAAGTTTTCTGGGGTACGTGGCCCTCCGTAGATGATGCTTCTCTTCAGATAATATTGAAAATATGAAAAACATAAGTTGTGGCATGTTCTAGATCCTGCTAAAGAATCATTTAGTAATATTATTGCTTAACTGCTGTTACTGTGTTTAGTGACATGGCTAAATGTGAGTCTACACTGTGAGTCGAAAAAGGGATTTCTGTACCTTTAAAATATTTGGCATATACATGTGTGACCCTCCACGGCAAAACCAGTCGCTTGTCGCAACAGAGGTTTCCAAGAAAAACGAGCGTTTATGTTGCGTGGGGTAAAATGTTGGATTTTTTGTTTTTAGTGTTTTGAAACAGTGGAAGGTCTATACTGTACTGTTGTCAATAAATTTGGCTGAAAAACTTACCCTTTCCATCCTAAAAACGTGACTTTCTTGAGGTGAGGAATTCAATTCCAGCAGAATGTTAAAAGTTTCTGTTTTGACCGCTCTACTTCAATATTTACGGTAAATCCACTGGTTGACTAGCGTGAAGATATTTCTCCGGAATCCATCTTCGTCTCCCGAGTTCAGTTAACCTAACGCAGGTAGGCTATCCGTGTGGCTGTGAATGCAGCGTAGGCTACCGTAAATGCAAACGTAGCCGCGACCGCACCAAGCGTCTGTGAGTGCTACGGCGATAGTCAACTTCAAAGGCAGACAAGACAAGCAATTTCTCCGTTTCTCACTTGGCGTGACAGGAGAAACCCGACTCCTTTGAATTCTGATATCTCAGTCATATGTCGTCCCATTCATTTCATATAGGTATCGCTTTGAAGCTTGATTTCTGCCCTTTCATGAAAACATCATGAAAATTTGCGACAAGCTACTGGTTTTGCCGTGGAGGGTCACATATGGGGGTTAGGGTTATGTAATTATTACATTGTTTTAGTTAGGAAAACAGTATTTAAGTCACGTATTTCATTAAGCATAACAGAATAATCTCAGTCATTTATTCAGTCATTTTTTTAAGCATTATTTACTGTTTTCTGTTTAAAAAGACTCGGAGACTGTATTGAATTTGTATTGTATCAGCAGATATTTAAATCTACAAAAGCGGTATCGTATTGGGCGTAAAAAGTGGTATCATTTGGTATGTTTAGTTATTAGGTATAGTTTAGTTATTAGGTATAGGAGTTCCTTTTTGACTTGATGTAGTAGTTATTTTCTTTCAGTAAATTTCTGACTTTTTGAAACGCTAATTGACGTGCACTTCACTTCATCTTACATCATTTTGGATCAATGAAAATAATGCAAAATTGAAAAATGCTGGAATTTTCCCTTAACTCTGTGTTCTGTGAGGTCTTGCTGACGCAACTTACCGATGTTAACCGAATCCTCCCAGTCCTCCAGCGTCTCGGTGACAGTGAGCACATACACGTACGTTCGATGCTTGCTGTCCTGGTTCTGCTGTAAAAATGGAACAAAGAGCCCTGTATGATCACTGCTGGGACAAAAAGTAGAATTACACTACATATTTCAAAATAAATGTGTAACGACGTTGCTATGATCATCAATATCACAGAATATAGATAAAACACAGGGCTGAAAATGCACAGTAATTCAAGTGACGCTTCATGATTTTTCATAGCTGCGTTCGAACCGGGCCGAGAGTAACATCTGATATTATGCAATGCGGTTTGGCATCTTACCTCAAAAACCCCCAGCAGCCTGCCAAGCGTGCCCCTTACACCAGCCTGCCCGGTGCAGAACAGAGAAGGGGAAAATAAATGAGGTACGTTCACAAGAGGGAAAAACATCTGCATTTTAAACTACTGGTCACTAAGGCAATGAGTTTGCATGATATTAATCCTGCACGTATGTAGTTATGCCTAGCACGATAACGCACACTATGCATCAAAAATAAGACGGCTCAGTACTTTTCCCATAACTTTTCACTGTTGTATTTATGATTTACAGTACTGTGCAAAAGTTTTAGGCAGGTGTGAAAAAATGCTGTAAACAAAGAATGCTTTCAGAAATATAAATAATGATTATTTTTATCAATTTACAAAATGCAAAGTGAGCGAACAAAAGAAAATCTAAATCAAATCAATATTTGGTGTTACTACCTTTTGCCTTCAAACCAGCATCAATTCTTATAGGTTTGTACTGTAAATATGTCAACTATTTAAGATGGGATATGTTTTCCAATTTAAAATGCACATCTTACCTCTATGACCAATGGGACAGGTCAGAGTCACTTGTTTTTGATATTTTATTTCTCCGACTTGTGTGCCCGGGAAGTTACTGCACTTGGCATCGACACTAGCGCTATTTCGTAGTTTGATGTAGTTTTGCTAGCTGTGACGGATAATTGCGGCGACTTGTGTATTGTTTAGGGAAGTTAGGCGTTTAAGAAGATATGAAAACTGAAAAAATTGGCTGAATATTCCAGGTATTTTATTATCATCTAACATATGTGACCCTCCATGGCAAAACCAGTCACTTGTCGCAAATTTTGCGACAAAAATTGTTATGTTCTCATGAAAGGGCATAAATCAAGCTTCAAAACGATACCTACATGGAATGAATCAGACGACATATGACTGAGATATCAACATTCAAAGGAGTCGGGTTTCTCCTGTCACGCCAAGTGAGAAACGGAGAAATCTGCCTTTGAAGTTGACTATCACCGTAGCACTCACAGACGCTTGGTGCGGTCGCGGCTACGTTTGTATTTATGGTAGCCTACGCTGCATTCACAGCCACACGGATAGCCTACCTGCATTAGGTTAACTGAACTCGGGAGATGAAGATGGATTCCGGAGAAATATCTTCACACTAGTCAACCAGTGGATTTACCGTAAATATTGAAGTAGAGCGGTCAAAACAGAAACTTTTAACATTCTGCTGGAATTGAATTCCTCACCTCAAGAAAGTCACGTTTTTAGGATGGAAAGGGTAAGTATTTCAGCGAAATTTGTTCACAACAGTACAGTATAGACCTTCCACTGTTTCAAAACACTAAAAACAAAAAAAATCCAACATTTTACCCCACACAACATAAACGCTCGTTTTTTTCGGAAACCTCCGTTGCGACAAGCGACTGGTTTTGCCGTGCAGAGTCACATATGTGATTTATTCTGCAAAACTGTACAGATGGATGTTTTTTCATTAAGTGCAAAAGGCAATAACCTCCAGAGCACACAAGTCAGAGAAATTAAATATCAGTCAAGTTCAACTTCAGCAGCCCATTTTTTCCTGTCCTATTTTTGACCTCAACCTAAAGACGAAACTACAGAAAACAGCCTATAATTTGTTTTTTGGTATCAGAGTAACAAAGGTAAAGTTAAATAATGAGTCATTTTTAATTTTCCAACTTTGGCTTCTTAATTGAATATGGAATGAACGAATGATACACAAACTGACTACGTCAATTAGAGATTCTGAATTTCAGTTTTGATGAATTTTTGAATGAATTACCCAGCTCCAGTTTGAGTTAGAGGTCGATTTGCAAGTGCAGAAGAGCGTGTTGTGGAAAAGCATCTGACCTTTACGTTGCACTGGTAATATAAAAAGAGATATACAGCTGTAGCTCTGACATAAGCAGCAGGACATCTTCAGTGTGGACATTTCTGACCGCAGCCACATGGATATTTTGAGTTTCAGCCAAAAACTATGACCTGCGCAGTCTCAGATGTATATTTTCATAACAGAGTCTAGATTCCAGAACAGCGTGTTCCCCATCCAGCGTTCTGTGAAATACACTAGCTGCTCTCTGGTTACTTCGACCTCCTGAGGAACAAATCCCAAGCCCAGACCTCTGCCATTCAGGATTTCGGCTCAGCTGACCGACAGGGTCAAAATGCAACTCATTATCAAGGCTGACGACGATGACGATCAGGTTTAGTGCCAATAAGTTACATAAGCTGTATGTATGTGTATATACACAAATAACGCTACCAACACGTATTCACTTTAGACATCGCTGTTTTACGATGCACGTGTTGCACGTGTTGTCTAACCCTAACCCTAACTCATCCATGCAACACTGTATTTACATACTCTTATAGAGATATTGTTAATTTTTTAATCAGACTGCTGCAGATCCTATTTGCACATTTAATGCATAAAAGTACATTCCAGTATTGTAATTGTAGTTTTCTCACTGCTGTAGCAAAATTTCCACTTATTATTGAATACCTCAAGTAACTAAAATTGTGTGTGTGTATATATATATAAAAATAAAAACAAAAAAAACTCAAAAATTGTATGTTTATATATATATACACATACATGCATACAATTTTTAGAATTTGTTTTACTTTTTATTTTTATGTAAACGTACACTTGAAAAATGATTTCTTATTAAATATTAATTTTTTGAAACGCAGTTTACATTTTCCCTTCTTTCAGCTGTTCATCTATATCTTTTGTTGACCACTAAGCCCAGTACAGAACCTGATAGAGATTAGACATGGCACGATTAGGGTTGGGTACTGAGTTCAGTACTTTTAGAGGTACCGACCGAATGATGTCGGTACTACCAGGTATCGATTCACGCCAAATCAAACGGTACCAAACTGTACATCGACGCGCTCGTCAGCAGCGGTGCGGATAAGCTGAGCGGGACGTACGGAACGGGGTGAAAGGTTTGAATTTATCTCAGCGTTTCAATACAATTTACATTTACAGCAGCAATAGGATAGAAATAGATATTTACTGCAGTTAAATTTTCATTTGCTATTTAAGCTATAGTGTTAGTTTTGTTTACCATGACAATAGTGATAATGAAGAATTTTACTGTATTTTCATAACAATATTTCAATATAACAAAATTTGATCAATGGAAAATAAATAAATACTAACATTTTGGGTAGTTTTGAGCTAATCTGGACTCATTTTGGCCTATAAAATGAGCAGTTTTTGGCACTTCTGGGGGAGAACTACATTTTTGCGCATGATGGCGTTCCATATGAGAGTCACATCACATTAAACACCTCTTGCTCATTGTTTAGATAAGAAAGTAACTATACAGTATACATATCATTTATTCGGTGCTCGATAGTGTCAGAGCATTTCGGTCCGATACCAGAAAGGTACTGATGTTTGGTACTCAGTCCTAATTGCTTCTGAGCCCGTTACCTGTTACATATACAGCATTTAGCAGACGCTCTTATCCAAAGCGACTTAAATTTCCTAATTTCATGGACAGCTCCCCTGAGAGCAACTTAGGGTTAAGGGTCTTGCTCAGGGACCCAGTGTTGGTAACGCCAGAGGTCGGATTCGAACCCAAAACCTCTTGGTCCAAAGGCTAGTATAGTGTCCTACCACTAGGCCTCCAACACCTGTTGAAGTAAAGCGCTCTTACATAAAAATCAAGCTGCTCGTGGCCAATCCGAGTGAAATCAAACCTGGAAATCAGAGTGTCTCTTTAGTAGGGGGGATATTTTAGCAACTCTGAGACATCCCAGGCTTGGCACGACTCCAAGGAGGTTCAGTTCGGAACTCCTGGCGTCTCCCCATGCCCACTAGAATGCTGTAATTCACGAGGAAGCTTTATGGGCTGCTCCCGGATTTCTCAGAGTCCCTGACCCAGGTTGGGTTACTGCTCTTTAAGTATTATGAGGCAAACACATCCCTCGACACCTCAAGCAGCCACTATGGGCCGTGAACTGTAAACATGGGGGTTTTATGAGGACGCTTGTCTCAATGAAAAGAACATCACTCGATTTATTGCTTCAATTAATTCAGCAAACCGGAGCAGAGTTACGTGACTTATTATTCAAGCGTCAAGAGTGAGTCACACTTACTTAAAAATATGTAGTAAATACTTAATAGTTAGTTAATCTGAATTAGCCTGGGTTTCTTGGGCGACATTGTTAATATACCTGCAAAAATCCTCATGAGTACATTTTCAGACCGATTACCTAATAAGTCTCTTACAAAACTGGCAGAGATTGTGTATTCGTGTTTTTTGCATTCCAACAATACTTATGTTATTTCCACCAACCCCTGAGCAAGTTGAGCTGCCAGCCTGCAGGTTCTGGTGGATTAAGCAGGAAAAAGACTGTGTATGTACATTTTAATAAGTGAAAGTGAGTGATTATTTGTCATTGTGAACACAGCACAGCACACAGTGCACCACAACGAAAAGTGACCTCTGCATTTAACCCATCCGTGAAGGAGTAGTGGGCAGCTAACAAGCACCCAGGGAGCAGTACCTTGGGGACGGTACCTTGCTCATGAGTACCTCAGTGGTAACTTTACCGGCCCTGGATCCGAACCTGCGACCTTCTGATCATGGGGCGAACACCCGACCGTTACGCCACCAACTGCCCAATGAGCAGCAATAAGGTACAAACTGAAACATCATATATTGTAATATAAAATGAAAACACTCCTACTTCTCAGAGAGTGATGGAGAGAGCAGGTAGTCAAAACATCTTCACAAAAATAAAGTGAAAGTGTGTGATTATTTGTCATTGTGAACGCACCACAGCAACTGTTCATTTGACCCATCCGTGAAGGAGCAGTGGGCAGCTGACATGGGCAGCACCCGGAGGAACAGTGCTTGGGGACGGTACCTTGCTCATGAGTATCTCAGTGGTACCCTTACCGGTCTGGGACTTGAACCGGCGACCTTCTGATCACGGGGTGAACCTCCACCTAATTTTAAAGACCACAAACTACTCCTAATTTAACTGCTGTCTACAGTTGTGCAATGACGTTGCGATTTAACTATTAAAGCAAATTCTACCTATGCCTGCCAATTCATCGCAACCTTGCAATTCTAACCAATTACCGCAGGTTTTGAGCAATCATTGTCGTTTTCTGCAAAACGTTGAGCCATACGCCAGCGAACTCATTTCCTTGTTACTTTTGGAAGACACAGGAAACATCAAGCGAAATACACTGTCTGTAATCCTTGAAATCTTTTGTTTTCTCTTTTTAGCAAGGTTACAACTTAGTGGTTTTGTGCCTCATTTTAATTAATTAATTTTTCGCCACTTTGATTTGCTCGGACAACAAAATGGCTAAAAACACTCAATCTCAAACAAGACCCGCGCAGTCCTGGAGGGACTGATAAACGCAACACTGGACTATGGGTAAAATTGTATTTCAATACACTGTGTATGGCTGTGCAGTGTGACAAAAATCTCATATCTCAATGTCATTTCATATCCCGATAATAATATATATAGTTGGTGGCGTAACGGTAGGGTGTTCGCCCCGTGATCAGAAGGTCGCAGGTTCGGTAAAGGGCTGGTAAAGTTACCACTGAGTTACTTGTGAGCAAAGTACCGTCCTGCTCACCGGACGCTTGTTAGCTGCTCACTGCTCCTTCGGGGATGGGTTAAATGCAGATGTCACTTTTCGTTGTGGTGCACTGTGTGCTGGGCTGTGTTCACAATGACAAATAATCACTCACTTTCACAAAAAAAATGTGAGGATAAAATAATAAAATTAATAAATAACAGTTCATTTTCTGTAAATTCAGCCCTAAAAAATACAGCTCTAATATGCGTTATTACGGTGTTGGAAATGCATTTTTTATGCGTAACTCTTGTGGTCAAACGCCGCTTTTCACAGCGCTCTAGTAAGGTGCCTTTAAGGCGAATTGTGGCAACTTCAGCGCTCCATAGATCTGAGTGCTAGGGCAGGCAGATCTGACTGAAGCATGCAGTGTGTTTCGAGCGCGAGTGTAGGCGAGTTGAGAGTGCACAGACACAAGATTTTGTTTGTGAAAGTTCCACTGAGCACTCAGAATTAAGGCACAAATATAACATCAAAATATTCTCTGTGCCTACAACCACGAGACATATACTGTATATATACACATATATATCGTCACATCGAGCAGCCCTAACACGCTGTACTGCTTTACGGCTGTACCAACAATAAACCTCCCTCGACTCTCTTGACTGTTGCGTTTAAGAGAGATGTACAGCCCCGTGTCATCTGGTCTGACATTAATTGCACTAACTGTCTTATCAAGGGCAGTGTCTAAAGCTTTCAGCAGCAGGAAGGACTTGTCATTTCTTTATATAGCCAAATATGTACCACGTCTAGCCTTACTGTGAAAGTCATTACTCATCTCCCTGAGACCTGTAACACGACCTCTTCAAACCAGCAGCACAAGAGGGGGAGGGGGAGGGGGAGGGAGGTAGGGACACGGTTCGGCAGCAATCAGGAACACAAACTATGACGGAGACTTGAGGGTGTTTTCACACTTGGTCCGTTTCAGCCCTCAAAGCGACCTCAGATCGATGAGTCAGCATTTTTTATGTATATGTGAACACACCAAACGAACTCAGACCCCTCTGAAACGAACCGAACTGAGACCACATCGGGAGGTGGTCTCAGTCCGGTTCGCTTTAAGTCCACGGCACGGTTCGTTTAACCGTTCGCCTTCTGAACGCAAAGCGCTCCTGGTTCGCTTCGACAGTTTTTGTTCAAAGTAAAAATAAAAAAAATTCTTTTTAAAAACCTACGCAGAATGCAAAGCAGTAAAGGTCTGAGAGCTTCATAAGAATGAAGTATGAACAGAAAAAGGACTGAGGCCCCATCTGAGCTGAAGTGGAGCAGAAAGAGAACCGAGTCCCCTTTCAAACGAACTCACAGTGTGAACATCAAAAGAACCGAGTTCCCTTTCTGTTGGTCCACTTTTTGGACCACTTCTAGAAGACTGAGTTCGGTTCCTTTAAAGAGAACTATATGTGAAAACACCCTAATTCTCTACAAAAGAGAAACTCAACATCGTCCTCGGTACAATGAAGCCCTGGTTCTGATTTACAGTTTACATTAGGGGTGCACCGATACCATTTTTTTGGAGACCGAGTACGAGTACCGATATTTATATTTGGGTACTCACCGATACCGAGTACCGATACATGTGTAGGTCTGTTATTAATAACAATGACAATAATATTAGAATTTTTTTTTAGAAGTTTTATTTTTTTTTACCAATACCAAGTAGTCTAAACTCAAAAAAACACTTTCAAAAACCAAAATATAAATTAAAGTACACTTGAGCCTAATTATGTCATTTTATAAAATAAATGATACCTTTTTTATCCATTTATTTGTTCTATAAGTATCAAAACATAAAAAAGCAACAACAATTAAATAAAATATTAAAACACTAACTCATTGTAACATTTTGTAACAATCAAAAAAGAGAGTGCTGCATGTCAGATTTAGACAGTTTTCAGAAAGGTAAGTGGAAGGTTCTTTTTTAAATTTTTTATCCCCGCGCAGTTTACGGTTGATTTGGCAAGTGTTGTGGCATTTACACTGCCTCCGCGTGGCGATGAACGTAACTGCATCATAACTTCCACATGTGGTATCGGTACCGATATCGATACCGGTATCGGTGCATCCCTAGTTTACATTGTTAAGAAGTCATTTTGTTTTGCTCAAATTTCACCTCTTTCTTTTTGCTCCAGTCTCACACCAACAACAAAATTAACATTACTACCGATAACTTATCTAAGCTGGTAGAAACTCAACGCTCGTTATTTCTATTATTTGTAAAGCCTTTTTTGTTTTTTTAGTTTTTTTTTTTACAGCAGACAGTCACAAAGCAGCTTTACATGTAACCGACCCATCACACTACCAACTGTCCCACCTAGAATCTTCTGATAATGCATGGGGGCGGTACTGTGGTAAATCCGGTTTAAAAGCACGACTCCTTTTCCATAGGGAAGCATTTTAAATGACGTGCTTCGTTATCTATGGGCAGCGGTGCTGCAGCAAGGTTGGCTTAATGTTCGCCATTTGTTTGATAACGGTGCTAAACGATGCAGACAAATTCCATCACATTGACAGCACAGTGAGAAGAACAAGCAAGGCAACACACTACAAACCCAAACGTTTGGTGGACGTAGACCCTCCCCAGGGGAGGCAACAATTTTTCTCTGGGAAAAACTGCACAGCAACCATCCTGACTTAGAATTTTCATATTGAAACCGTTTCTAACCTCTCGCACATCCAGTGTAAAAGTCAATTTCCACTTTTGTAGGTAATACTGCATCCAAACTGTCTCTCTATCTACCTCTGTTTCTAGTTTAAAGTTATATTTAATACTCCATGTCTAGTTTAAAATGTATATTTTGTATTCTATTTATATATGTTTAATCCATGTGCCTTATTTGTTCTTTGTTCCCTATTTTCCTATTGCACTGAAGAAACTGGAGCCACGTCGTCTCGTCTCTCTGTATATCTGTACAGTATATAGCAGAGATGACCATAAAGTTTACTTTGACTTTTTGACTTTGATCATTAGCAAGGAGTCCACAGAGAAAGACAGTGGTACTAGAATACGCAGTAAAAGCATAAACTGAACAAGGCAGTGTTTGAAGCATTTCGGTTGGAAGATAAAACATCTTTAAGAACCAAAACGAAGTCATTTTTCTTGACAACAAAGCCCATTAACGTCGAGTCAGCCACTGAAACTGACCCTTTCCTCCACATTCAGGCACTTGACACAGGAGGTGAACCGTAACCAGATACGGACTCCAAATGTCACCGCCATGTCTCACAGTTGTCAACAGACGACTATCCTGGGGAAGACTTTAACAACGCTCTCCCATTCCATTCCCCAAAGCCCTTGACAACTAAAGATGTCTCTTGTAATTAAATCACAAAACCATTAGTGCACTAACAACCATATCAATGAACTCTTGAGGGAAAACCACAAAAAAACCAAAACAAAACCAATTCATTAATTGTAATCTAGGCAAAACATTCAATTAACTGTCTTATTCCTACGAGGTCATAACGTCCAGGCAGTATTGCATCGATTAGACGATCTCAATGTCAGTTTTGATTCATTTTTGATCACTTGCCCAAACTTTGCAAGTGCTATCACATATGGCTTTTAATGGTGATAATGATGATTACTGCCATTCAGGGAATCTACAGCGCTGGGGGTTTCGCATGTCTGTGACCCTCATGTCTAGAGTGTCTGAAACAGCTCTGAAGGTGCAAGCAGAAGTTCACAGGACCTCAGTTTTTCATAGGAAGGCATGCAGAACACTCTGAGTGGTTCTGACGGCTGCGGTCAGCGTCGTAGTGTCGGTTTACAAGTGCGCTAAGAAAGCCGGTGGTGCCAAGCTGCCAACAAGTGTGCAACACCGAGTCGGGATACAGTTTTATTCCCGGGAACATGATCACATGAGCTCCTGAAGTGGACCGGCACCAGCTTTGTGTCCAGTTTCCAAAAGACATATACCTTGACACTAGAACTGCAACTAATAATTATTTTCAGAAATGATTCTTCAATTAATTCAATTCAAATGTAGTTATATAGCGCTCTTAACAACAGTCATTGCCACAAGGCTCTTCACATATAACCGACCTAAACCCCCGACAAGCAAGCCTGAGGCCACAGTGGCAAGGAAACACTCCCTCTAATAGGAAGAAACCTTGAGAGGAACCAGACTCGGAAGCGCACCCCATCCTCCTCTGGGCGACCGGGCGCACGAACATTTAATACACAGCAAGCATTAGTTCAAGATGAATCGTTAACTAGTCGTTTTTAAAGAAGATATAAAAATAGTCCCGAATCCCGAATCGTTTCTGGGTCACTTGCAGGATCCTCTCAGCAACATTAAGCTAAAATTAGTTCAATATTAAACTGCTTATTCAGTTCAAGTTCAGTTCAATTAATTGATTAGTTGGTAGTTTTAAAACTGACAAAGAAAAACACGAAACAAAGATACATAAAATCTTTTACATTCGATTTCAATGCATTTAAATGTGTTTAATATTTCCAATGATTTTAAATGAATTTAATATTTACATATTTATTAAAGAGAGAAAATTTCAAAAGCTTTCTAATATTGAAAACAAGAGCAGGTTATATACTGCAGTTAATATATACAGTTTAGACACTAGGGATGCAGCGGTACAGTGTGGTTCTTGGGCCACGGTATCGGTACATTGTTATCTTAGCTCTAACAACCAGTCGGTTCTTTGCCTGTTCTATTTCTAGAGCTGAAACGATTATTTGAATAACTAAAATAATTTGATTACAAAAAATGATTAAGGCAATTTTTCTAGAATCAAATTCTTTTCACTGGCTACAGCATCCATCGCTTGTGTTTCACACGATCACTTATTAGTGACGCACAACGTTGTTAGTTCCGCAATCAAGGCAAGACCTGATCCCTCTGTAGGTGAAAGTATATGTGAGATATTCCGTGCACAAAAACAGAGGTAAATGTGTAAATTAGGGGCAGGTGGTGGCGTAACGGTAGCGTGTTCGCCGGTTCGAATCCAGGGCCACTGAGGTACTCATGAGCAAGGTACCGTCCTCAAGCACTGCTCCCCGGGCGCTTCTTAGCTGCCCGCTGCTCCTTCACGGATTGGTTAAACGCAGAGGCCATTTTTGGGGAAGCTGGTGGCGTAACGGTAGGGTGTTTGCCACGTGATCAGAAGGTCGCAGGTTTGAATGCAGGGCCGGTAAAGTACTGCAAGCAAGCACTGCTCCCCGAGCACTTGTTAGCTGCCCACTGCTCCTTCACGGATTGGTTAAATGCAGAGGTCACATTTGGTTGTGGTGCACTGTGTGCTGTGCTGTGGTCACAATGACAAATCATCACACACTTTCTCTTAAAACCACAAATGACATTTTACAGTTTAGTCAAATCTCCCCCTTTATTACAGACTAAACTCATATTTGAGCTGAAAAGTAGAAATACTTTGGTTTATGTTTTCTTCAGTGTGTTCATGTACGCTCCCTTTAAAAACATACTACCGTGTGTGTGGTCACTTGAGTCCACCTACTCCAGCCTGCTGCATCAGTGCCTTCGTCAATCATTTTAAAATCACTAGAAACCATTACAACAAATATCCCGGCTTGAATACATGAGCATAGTTACAGTGCAAACCCAAAAACAAAAGCATCGTTCATTAACCGTAATCGCGATAAAAAGTTCAATTAATCATCATTGATCTGAGTTCATATTGTCAAGCCCGAGTTGGCGACTTGCTTAATAACTGATTATAAGCGAACATATTGATTAGCTGCTGCAGTCCAACTTGGCACCAAGTTTCCTCACTGTAATAAAAAATGGAGAACAGAAAGGAAAGAGGAACGTTCACACACACACACACACACAGCTGAACTCACCTCCTCATAGACCTCCCTCACAGCAGCTCCACACGGCTCCTCCTCCGGCTCCATTCCACCTCCCGGAACAATCCACTGATCCGGGTGCCGGCTGCTGCTCACCAGTAACACCTGATCCCACACACACACACACACACAGATATAGAATCATGTTCAGTCAGCAATCTTTAAAACTCAGCATCATCATCATCAGCTCATCACTATATGTTCACGATGTAACTGAAAGGGATGTAACGATACATCGATCTACATTGATTGAATGAGTCAGTGATTATTTGTCATTGTGAACACACCACAGAATAGCACACACTGCGACCTCTGCAACCAAATGTGACCTCTGCATTTGACCCATCCATGAAGGAGCAGTGGGCAGCTGAGCAGTGCTTGAGGATGGTGCCTTGCTCATACCTTGCTCGGTACCTTAGGGAATTTGCCCTGTGATCGGAAGGTTGCCGAATCCCAGACAGGTAAAGGTACCACAGAGGTACTCATGAGCAAGGTACCGTCCCCGGGCGCTGCCAAAAAGCGGCCCACTGCTCCTTCAGGGATGTGTGCTGTGGTGTGGACACACTGACAAATAATTACTCACTTTTTATAGATATTAGGGACAGACCGATATGGTATTTTCAGGGCTGATACTGATTATTACAATTTTGAATAACAAATGCACACGTCAAAGAGAGTCAGCTGCTTCACAACCAAAGAATTAACTTTATTAGCATATCATTTTTTTCAAAAAAGATACTGATAACCATAAAAATACTAAAAATCTGTCCAACAGCACAGCACACCACAACCAAATGTGCCCTCTGCATTTGACCCATCTATGAAGGAGCAGTGGGCAGCTGGCATGGGCAGCATCTGGGGAGCAGTGCTTGGGGACGGAACCTTGCTCACGAGTACCTCAGTGGTAACTTTAGAGGTCTGGGATTCAAACCAGCGACCTTCTGATCACGGGGGGGAAAGCCCAAAGGAACAGTGATGCCTACTCTATAGTTAAAGTCATTACATACACAGCACTAACCCCATACTTTCATGCTTTTCATTGATTTCTGGGCTCATTAAAACTTTAGGAGCCACATAAAATCATGCTTAGTACTATGTGCAGTAAAATTCTTTGTTACCTAACCCAAATGACTCTATAGTAACAAAAAATATAAAAAGACCCAAGGCAAATCTAAATTAATCTCAAACAAATCTACGTCACATCACATCCAACAGTGAATAACACTCATTAAATGGAAAGAGTCTTTGAACTGCATTCTGCTGCATTTTACATGCTGGAATTGTTGACAATTTAATTTGTATTCAATCCACAAAATATTTTCATAAATGCTGCCAGTTGCCATGGACCACCATGAAGCCTGATTGTATAAGCACTGTTGAGAGCATTTACTGTCAAAATGTCTGCTATAATAAGCTTTTTTTTAGACAAAAGTGCCATAAAATTAACTACTAAAAGTGTCAGAAATTCTCCCCGTATGATTACACACAGTACCATTCATATTCAAGCCAGCCTTCAGAAGACACGAGACAACAGGAACGCTGACTTTGTACAAAAAAACATGTTAATACTAGGGCTGCACGATATTAGGAAAACATGCGATATGCGATAATGTTGTTGAGTGTTGCGATGGCGATATCACATGCGATAAGTAAGTAAAAACTTAGCCTTTATAGTGTTAATTTTTTCTGCCTTTGGATTTGCTGTGCCGCAAACTCAGGCCGCTGACTACTAGAGGCGGGCATAAGGCAGTAGGGCTCCATCTGATTGGCCAAATATTTGATATGAAAACTGAAAACACCATTATCGCCAGTTCAGTCAGTCTTTTTGCGTGCTGTATGCGCATGTTGATATCGCGATGACAGTAAATTTGCGATATATTGTGCAGCCCTAGTTAATACTAAGGGTTGACCGATTATCAGCCGGGCCGATTATCGGAGGCCGAAACTGGTATTGGAGTTTAATTTTCACCATCACTGATATTATGTAATTATAAGGTGCGATACCGTGGCTCTACCGTCTCTTCTCTCTGTGCGTTTGTTATAAACTAAGCTGGTTCATTTAATGTCCCGCCCACAACTGTCTTTGATTGGCTATATGTCATGCACACTGAGCAGCTTTGCTTTCTTCACCACCTTTTCTTGGTTCCAAATCATCGGCATGTTAACGTTACAACAATGGTATTGATATCGGCCCTGCAAAACCAATATCGGTTGACCTCTAGTTTTAATACTATGCCTCAAAACTAGAGGTCGACCAATATGGGTTTTTCTAAAGCCGATATAAGTATTTAAAGTCCAAAGGTGGCAGGTAATACGATACTGTGATATTTTTTGGCCAATAATTAGACATTTCCCTCTCTGTTTGTGTAGTAAAATATTAAACTATATAACAAAAGGATACACAGAAATTTTGTCAACTTAACATTTATTTAACACTGACTAAACATAAATAACAAATAAAACTGTAAATGTCTAAACAATAAATAAATATATAATATGTGTGTGTGTATATATACAGTATATATATATATATATATATATACATATACATATATACATATAAATATATATGTATATATATATATATATATATATATATATATATATATATATATATATATATATATATATATATTGAACTTAACTAATAATTTTGTAAACAAAACAAAGTTTTCAAGTTGACTATTCCACAGGGAATAAAATTGTAAACTTAACACAAAAAAGGAGAGTGCAAATAAATCTTTGGTTTTAATCCAATCAGTCCTGAGTCTTCTTCCACCCCACCGAGGACCTGAACCCGGCGGCCGTTCCGATCACAGGGCCGACTCCCTAAACGTTACGCTACCGACTGTCCCAACATCCTTGAAGTAGGGCTGAGCATTATGGCCTAAAAATAATCGCAATATTCTTTCTTTCATGGAGAGAAATACACTTCCCACAAACCCCTGCGCCGTGACGAGGAGCCACGTCACAACAATGCGATGGACATGCGTCCAGCATAATATCAAGTAAACAGCTGTATTGTGGAAACATAACCTGGTTGCTATTATCAACTAAAATATATGGGTTTTGTCTCCATCAAGGGAAGATTGTTAGACTGGAGTTTTGAAATGTCTCAGGAGGCGCCCACATCCAATTCGGCTGACGCCATGCTGTCGGTTTTAGCATTAATGGGAGATTTGTACTCGATATTTACAATATAGTCATTTACTACATCACGTGTGGAACAAGCTGTGATACATCAATAGGGCTCTATGATTTCCATGATGTGGAAAACGCGGATGGAATTGCTGAATTCAACACATAAAATGGAATGTCGTATAATTCGCTGATACCGGTGTGTGGGCAAAGCAAAGCAAAGTAAGGGTTTCTAATACATTCTGACTGCTGCATCCCCCTGTAGGTGTTAACTGTTGATGAGGACTCCACACACACACAAACACACAGACACAGAGAAGCGATAGCGGTCAGCTATGAGTCAAAAAATTACACGGAATTCAGTGTTGTTGCTAGGTTTGAAACCGGGACAGCTTCCAAATGATTTTTATGGTCGAAGAACAACTCTTTTATCAGTTTTTGCCTTTTACGATGAACTGCACCCATAAGAACCGTGGCCGTGACGTCAGAAACGTTTTGTTTTGCATGAAAAAAATGAATTTTTTGTTGTTTAGAGGTAAATGTTCTACCAAAGCAGTAAATGTTCTGCTGAACCCCTTTGTTTTGAAGGTTGAATGTGAATTTTTCCCTATTGCATTATTTCTTTTTTCCCATCCACTCCATAATTGTGACACTTTGGGTGAATAAATATGATTATAACGTAAACACAGAATTCAGAAGAATAAAAATGGAATTTAGGAAAAAATGAAACAAAATTCAGGAAGGAACAAAACGGATTTCATAGGTCTCTACATCAAGTTCACTCGATACATCACACTAACGTAAGCTGAACAACTAACTTCCGAGACAACCAAGTTCATTTGTGTTAATGGCATAGCCATTGCAGTTTGTTGGCTAGATGCCGATACCAGAAGTGTAAATTAGTATTTAATTTCAGACTTTATCTGCCAAGTCAAATAATCAAATGTGATCTGTCTTGGAAAGCATGACTCTCTGATTTCAGATATGCCTGTGACCTTGTTTTCCTTAATGCATAGAAGCAGAAGCATCTATTTGTGTTCTATTCTCATCTTTCCACATTAGGCTGATCATCCTCTCCAGCTCTAATGAGGAGCTAAATCCAAGCAGCTCATGGAGGGATTCTGAACTATTCCCCTGTATTATTGCCAGATTGTCATGCAGAGCGATATCAAGCCCCTCTAGCAGGTCATCTAATATCCAACATCTCATTTCACATACTGCAGACTACTAAAGGTGAAGTCGGGGCAGGTCAGATTTAGATGCTCAGTCACACTGAGTCGATCGTAGCCCTCGCAGTTTTGATGGGAGAGACATTCGGCAGTGAAACACTGTTCACGTAACCACACAGACTATAAACTTTGTCTCTCCAACCTCAGCCTGAGTATATTTAAAACATGTCTGAATTTACAATAGGAATGGGAAAACTCTCCAGTCGTTTGGATAAACATCTTTAATCTCTAATACTTGCTAATAAGTAAACCTCAAGTCTTAAATTAGATTTGTGAGTTTTGGTAAATATAAGTTCATTAACAAGTCCACTAGACAAAAAGTTGGCGTACTTCAAGCTGGTCATTAGTAGGGATGGATCTCTAAGATTTTAACGGTACTACTACTCTTAGCAGTACTGCTTATCGGTTCGATACTTTAACTGTATAATTATTGGTACTTTTTGAAGAAAGAAAATCGAATTAATAACATAATTAACACAACTTTATTTAACACATCACTTTTATTATTCAACAAACCGTTGACACAGTAAGTTGACAAACACTCATCTCAAATCCTAGTTACAATATTGACTATATAATAATAATTATGCGTGTCAAAGAGTTGCCTATTGCATCGCGAGAAAACCTTGAAATCAGTGACCAACCTTTTTCAATCCCGACATCCCTGACCTCGGCCCTGGTGAAAGACAAGATCTACCTACTGAAGAACTGAGAGAAAAAACTGAACAAAAAGATCTTTTTGTCAAATTGAGATGGGTATTTGTTTATGTATCTATTAAATTTTCTTTTTTTGCAGCACTCTGTTCCATGTTAATTATAATAAGCCAAATAAATAATAAAAAGTTAGTATTTACATAATTTTTGGTAATAAATTAATTTAAGTCAGAAAAATTAACTTAAGCCACTTGAGAGCCGAAAGAGCCATAAGAACCGACTCTTTTAAAACAGCTGTGTTTCTCATCACTAATATCTGCAGCAAGAACGCGTCATTGGTCAATTACAAGCATTTTTCTCTTCTCATTGGTCGCTTTCACGGTACTATGAAAATGCAGCAACTAGTCCAACAGAGGGGGAGGCACTTGTAAAAACAAAAGTTAATCAGGCGAAATTTAATATATTTTTTCCCTTTTATCCAGGATCTAAAGGTATTCATCTCAAAGATCTGCCATTGATCACGAACTGACGGGTTTAGCGACCCTATACTCTTTGATTAACGTGTAGCGGTAACTGAGCTGGTCAGAAAAAGCGGGAAAGATTACTTTTGTGCTTAGAAACAAAAATTGTTTTATTAATTTCTCGGTACCAAAAACAACCGTCACAAAACTGTACTTCTGTATATCGGGTCCTGCACTCGTTTCCAATGAAAATAAAGCGAATCCGCTCCAGACTGACAGCTGGTAACCTATAAGCTAACGTTACCTGTAAGCCGTTCACTTCAGGTATTGAAGTTATGGATATTTCTCATTTTGACGGCCGAGAACTTAAGAAATGCAACAAAAAGGTTGCTATTAGTGGATGCGATCCACTCTGAGTCCCTCCAGACATTTCCATCAAACTGCATCCACTGGCCCTGACTTATCCTTCCATGACATTTACATCAACCTGGTACATAAGCCATCGTCACATAAAATACGGCATCTCAGCGAGAAGAAAATCTTTTTGCTTAAAGGAAAGGTGTCACGTTCTTTTGATCAACTTTGTGTATACAGTTGCTAGCGCTATCTAGCTTTTGTAGCGCCTTAGCAGAAAGTGACTGACTCCATTCAAATTATCTGTTTGAGTTTGGGTGAGTAAAGTGAGGGTAGTGATGTAAGAGTGATGTAAGTTGTTTAGTCTTGAGTGAACTAGTTTTGGGATTACAAGAGGTAGGTGAACTAGACTCCACATGAGCGAGCTCCTTAGTTGTTTACACATATCAAACTTATGCACTGTTGTCTGTAAACACTTTACACTAGGGGTGGGCGATATATCGAATTTACTCGATGTATCTCGGCTGAATGAGATTTCTACGCCGGGGGCGTAGGGTGAGGTTTTGGCAGCTTCTGCCTGTGAATCCTATTGGCCGTGGCTCCTGGTTTTGTGATTGACTGCGCTACAGACCAGTTTCTACAGAAAAACCAAGATAGCCAGAGTTTGCATAGTTATAGTTTATCGACTGTATAATTATAATTTAATAGTTAGGTCTTACACGTTTAATAAGCACACAATCAATGGCTCCCCTTGCCCACTTGTCTGTCTCCAATATACAGTATGAAGTTTGCTATATTATACTTTGGTTCAAAATAAAAGCATTTACTTCGTTAAACTTTGGCTAAATTCATTATATTGGTGTCATTTCATACGAAATGCTCTGGGGCGAATTTATCCTTTATACAGTAATTGAAATTTCAAGGTATTGAGATATATATATGGTGTATCGTGATATAGCTAAAAAATATCGCGATATTTTTTATGCCATATCGCCCAGCCCTAGTTCACACTAAGATTTTTTTTACATTTTATTTTAAGTGTGACGTTTTGTTTGTAGTATTTTAACTTAAACTTTACCTAAGGGTTGGCTACTTCCTTCACAGCCATTGATATCCACATTTACTGATGACTATGTTGAAATTCACTGCCGTGTTGTTTCTCATTGACAGACATGCGGCAGCTAAACAGCTTATTATTAGAAGCTGTGTGTCTAACGTGGACAGACGGATGGATAATTCATTTTCACACACAAGCGCAGTACTGGATTTGCTCGCTTCTCAATATGGCGGCTACAGTTTTGACGTGCGTGCGACGTCAACCGCAAAAAGGATCAAAATTAATCTCTATGGGCCAGTTTCCCAAAGTATGCCTAGACTAGCTTTGAGTTTCAGTGGCGAGTCTCTGTTGGTACTGGAATCCAGTCCAAGATTAGACTTAATCTACGGTTAAGAAACGAGCCCTACGTGTTTTATATATATTAACCTCTAACATGTTTCGGGATCATTTCATACAGATTACAAAGCATTACAACCCCCTGCTTTGCTAAGAGCAGAGAGCATCATTCTGAGAACGACTGCAGTTGTAAAACCTGTTTGAGAAAATGTCCTGTTTTTAATTTAGCTTAATTTCCATTAGGTCTTTGCTTTTTAATTTAAAAAAATGGATATGAAATGATACATTTGGGCGTGGTTTTGAGATTCTGAATTAACAGAGAACGAGGAAAGGCTGAAAGATCCCTGATTTCTGCCGACTCATGAAGGAGGCCAGATTTATTTACTTGGAAAAGACACGGTTAATACAAGAACTCTGTCTGACCTGCAGATGCGGCACGGTCATGATTCATTACTCCAGTCACCATCCAAATTCAAAACAGCTCTTCTGTGTGTTCCTTAAAGGCAGGAAGACCCAGCAAAAGTTGACCTCTCATCGTCTGGTGGCGGGCCCCGTCTGAGTTTTCCTCACTGGACAACCATCACTAGGAACAGGACACAAAAACAACCAAAGCTCCACCTAGCAACCTGCGCTTGTAAAACTCATCTGAACCAATATCGGTACCTGGCGTTGGGTACTGATACTCAACGGTAACTCGTTTCGAAACCTTGCTCTGAATCTGTGCCGTGGAACTTTTGTCGACAGTGTAGATTTGACGTTCTCGATGTGGATGCTGGCTGCAGGGACGATTGTCGGTGCAGGTGCTGTAGCTTTAGAGCCTGTCTGGCGTGCTTTTTCACTGATAGCGGTCAAAACCTCGCTTCCAGAAGCGCTTTCTCTCGCGACTTGTTGTTGCTTATTTAATTCGTTAGTATACGCCTACGTTCGTTCTATTTCATGTAAACATTATGCGTGTTTGTACAGTCATAGAAAAGTAGCTTAGTACTCTGAACACTAGCTCATAGGATTTTACTATTAAAAATAAGGCGCTGCCAGCATAAAACTCTTGGCTCCAGATTATCCAACATACCAATCATCGGACAATAAAATATATCTGATGTTTTAGCAATCCTCTCCAGTATGACGTATTGCTAGCCCCAGTTCTGCATTTTGTGTGGCAAATGTTGCATGTTGCGCTGTCTGTGTCAATTTGATTAAAGTGTAGTGCAAAGCCTTAACCAAACCATGACAAAATATTGCTGAAACAGTGACACCAGTATAATATGAAGCGATAGAAGTTTAATTTGTCATCAGTATATATTTCATCTGGCATGTCTTGATAGCATCACCTAATAAGATGCGGTCCATAGTAGTATCTTGCATCAGGAGTTTGTCATTTCAGCTTTTTCATATCCAAAGCACTTCTTTTGACATGTGCCATCCTTTCCATATCTTCATCTTTAAAAGGCATGGCTTCTTAGCGCTGATAGCCGAGTTGGACTTGGGATGGGCAGCGAAGCACAACACCTGTAAACAGTAGATTTTCCAGAGGATCTCGCGAGCCTGTATCTTCAGGGCCTATGATGATTTAGCGTCACGAGCAGACCGGAATCGCGGAATTGCTGAAATAAAATGGAATCGTTGTAAAACGCGGAATGACGTAGTATTCGCCGATATCAGTGTGCGGGCAAAGCAAAGCAATGGTTTCTAATTAATTTTGGCCGCTGCAGCCCGTGTACGTGTTACCTGTTGAGGCAGGGGACTCAGCTTTCCACACACACAAACGCACGAACGGAGGTGTATGCAGTTGTTAAGTCTATTTGGAGATTGAAGAACGTCGGACTACAAAGCACTGTTGTACGTCGCTTTGGATAAGAGCGCCTGCTAAATGCTGAAAATGAAAACATGCTGCAATTTTCCTCCAAAATATTCGAGATCCTCACTAACTTTAGCTGTTACTATGCACATACGATGTAACTCTCGCCACTGAACTGTGGTTCAGTAGCAGTCTTGCTATTGTAATCGCCGACACAGTAGTCACCCTGGTGAATGTAAACACATACACAAGGCTGTGATCAATACAGTAGAACAAATCAAACTGTCATGTGATAATGTCTAATAAACAGCATAACAAACTCATTTCTTCAGAGTATTGCAACAAAAATATGAGAAAACTTTACGTTGGAGAAAGTTGGACGTTTCTTTTTACAGCTACAATATTATTTGTGCAAATATTTACTGTTAAGTGTTGTCAACACAAAGGAATTCTGAGAATATGAGGTCAGTGCGCCTTGTTGTGACTACATCCACGTTATCTCCAAGTCTGATTTTGTTTAATCAAATGTTGCCCAAGTTGTGTTAAATCCTGCCCTGCTGTTTTTAGCCCGGCGCTGATGTTCCGTAGGGAATGTCGCACCCGGGCACTTGCCCCTTGCCCCATCAGCATTTATCTGCCAGGCCTCAGACTCTAAACGCTTTCTCCTTTTGAGCCTTTCCGCCATAGTCGTATAGCCTGCTAATACAGCAGAGGCGGCGCTCAGGTCCGCCAGCGACTTGTGGCAGCTCACTAATGTGTTGACTCACAATTATACACATCTATCAAGCAAATTTGCTGTTAATTTATTGTTGGAGGTTGTTAGGGAAACAAATGTTTTGTGAGGAAATCTAAACGTGACAGGCCACATTGCTTCTCTTGATTAGGTGTACTTTAGGACGATGTGTAAAATGAATTCATTTACGCTAGTTAATTATTCTCTGATTAGCCTCAGGTGACAAAAAGAAATTTTATTTAGTTTTTATTGACTTATTTTTTAATGAAATACATGAGATGAGTGATGTGGAACGTTTGACTGAACTGGGTCAGTGTGACTGAGGTTAGTGCGAAGGCACATTTATAACCAAAAGATAAGATGTCGACAAGCTCTTACGTTAACGGACCAGCACCGTTACTGATTAAGATAATTGTGATTTTGGCACCCCACCATGAAGTTCCCGTTACACAACGTGAATCAGGAGTAAAGATGAAGTCATCCTTTAGTCAGACTTATGTACGGCTCCGTACATAGTAATAACTTAATCAAAAGACAATAATTAGCAGATTAATCGATTAACAAAATAATGGGTGGTTGCAGCGCCTAAGCTGAAGAGCGGAAGAAAGCGTTTGCTGAGCGCTATTGGCATGATTGGGTCAGAGGAGAGTTAACGCCAGACTGGCCTCTCGGAAGTGAACTAGAGTCGTTGCTGCGCATCGAGCCACGCACACCGTTTACAAAAGCACCCGGATCAGCACTTGTCTTTCTGCAGCAGCTTAACTTTCGCTGTGGTAAAAAAGCATTTAAGCGAGAAGCGTAAACAAACGAGTTCATCACGAGCTTCTCCCCGAGGGCACAATTTGGGCATTACCTGCCTTTAAATTCGGTATGCAATTAATGCAGTCAGGTGGGACTGTTCATACACACTGTGAGTCAATAAAAGAGAGCTTTGGACCTTTGTTCATAAATGTTGAACAATTTTTTACATTTGCTCACTGTTCCATTCAGAACTGAATTATTTCCTACCGCATCTTAAATGTGCGGCTACAATAACTTGTGAAATGATGATCACAAACGATGTTTGTTAAATATGTTAATAATATATTGCTATTCCAAGTTACATTATTATAGATTATATTATTATATTGCCTCCCACACCTTAAACTTGTAGCTGTAATAGCTTAAAACTGCCAGGAATTGTCAAAAAGGTTCATGCCTGTGTCGATGCAAAAAGGAGGAATTCTGAACATTTTTGTAACTTGTAGAACTTGGTGATAAAGAGATATTTTATTGTTTACTGTTGTCGTGTGTAGTTAATATGAAAGTATTGTTATTTGTGATAACTTTCACATGATGATGTAGATGAAAAATTAGGGTATGGTGGGCAATAAAATAAACCCTTTGTTAGCAATAAACATCAGTCCAAAGTGAAAACATTATTATTTTTATGATGGCTGCTGACCTGTGACCTGCGTGCAGTTTACTACTCCAGCAAGTATGTGATAAATCTTTTTAACAGTGTTTTACTGTAGCTGCTCCAGCGACTTCACAACAGCAAATGACATGGGAGTGACAGAATACAGGAGAAAAATCTCATTTTATTGATTGTATGTAGTGAAATGGATTTATTTAAACTGACCTGACGTTTGTATGTGTGTGTGTGTGCGTGTGTGTAACACTGTGACGTGCAAATCAGGCTTATCAGTATTACATAAAAAAAGAACAGGTGTCTCTGGAAAGAATGAAAAGTGTTAAGTGTGTGAAGTGTGTGTGTGTGTGTGTGTGTGTGGGACCTGTGGTTAGTGTGTGTGAATGAATGGAGAGAGAGAGAGAGACAGAGAAATATCACAGAGGAGGAGATAAAAGAACAGAAGAAAGGAAAAGACGAGAAGGCTGACAAAGTGGAAAAGGGGAATGTGTCAGGGGGACGGGCTGTGGCTTCATTCCACTGCTATAAATTGCTGCTGATAGGTCACTTGGTGCTTCAGCACATAGTGTAACTTGCTCCCCCAAGTGCCCCCGTCCATCCAGTGGAGTCTTCTGTAGTCTTCTGCCTCCTCCTGCCCCAACTGCCCCCGTCCTGCAACTTCCTCCCCCCTTTAAGTCTTTTGCCAGCCTCCCTGCCCCTCACTTGTAGCCACTTCCTGCCCCCTTCTGTCCTCCGGCTGCACCTCTCACCCCTCCTGCTGCTTCCCCCCAACTCCCCGCCAACCCCTCTCCAGCTTTAAATAAACCCCTCTTTCCCCAACTGACCGCCTTCTGCCCTCTTCCTGCCCATTATACCCCTTCCTGCTCCAACTGACCATCTTCCACCTCCTCCTGCCCCAGCTGCCACCCTTCTGCCCATTATACCCCTCCTGCCCCAACTGCCTTTCCCCTGCCCTTTCTGCCAGCTCCTACTCCCTCTCTGTCCCTCTTGGCACCTTGCTGTCCCACTTTGCCCATCCTTCCCCTGCTGCCCTCTCCTGCTCCCAGTCGAACCTTTCCCAGCCGCCTCTACCTCCCCCAGCCGACCCTTCCCACAGCTGCCCCTCCTTCTGCCCCAACCTGCACCAACTGTCCCTGCTGTCCCTCCTTCCCACCCTGCACTCCTCCTGTCCGAACTGTCACCTCCTGCCCCTAAAGGCCCCCACTTTGCCCTGCTTCTTCTCCCTCCTGTCCCTATTCCTGCCCCATCACATGGAGCAGACCTACAGGTTTTTGCAGTGCTGCAATGCTGAATATTTCCGATGCAAGGTTTAGATGTGGATTAGAAGTACAATATAAATGTAAAACTTTAAACTAGACAGAAAGACTTAACTAGAAAGAGAGACAAGGATGTACTGTGTATGTAGCAACAGTGCAAAGTTGTGTAAATACTGTAGCAGCAGTCGAGAGAAGAGGATTGCGACCCTCCGATGATGTGATATCCAACTGTCCTCATCAAAACGAAATTGAAACACCGATGGGTTAAGCTGTGAACTACGTTTGTGGCCTAACCATAACACTAGGGCAGCTTTTGGCGCTTCCGGTAATGTCTGGGGAATAATTATCTTGCTCGTAAAAGTACCTCGGTGGTACCTTTACCGGTCCAGGAATTGAACTGGTAACCCTTTGATGATGGGGTCGACTCCTTAACCATTACACTACCAACTGCCAATTCATGATGAATTCATTTCATTAGAATCATTTACAGCATTTAGCAGACACTCTTGTCTAGAGCGACTTACAGTTCCTAATTTCAGTGACAGTTCCCCTGAGAGCAACACCTTAGGGTTAAGTATCTTGCTCTGGGACCCAGTGGTAGTAGTGCAGGATAGAACTGGATTTGAACCAACAACCTCTTGGTCCAAAGGCAAGTGTCCTATCACTAGGCTACCAACACCCTATATCAATTAGAATCAATTAGATTTACAGGTCATTACTAAGCTGTATAGGTTAAGTTTTGATTAGTAATTATTTTATTATATTTAAAATGCAGAATGGAGAGAAACAAATGCTCTCCAGTAACCGAGTATGCTCTGTACCATACTATATACTGTATATACCGTACATGGGCAAATGGTGTGGGTGGTTTATCTACTTCCTTGCTTATTATATGACGTAGATAAAGTCTATAGTAAAATCTCTAGTAATTACAGATGAATTTTGTCATTGTACCTGGTTTTCAGACCTCCTCAGTTTTCATGTTTGCTTTCCACAAACTTTAGCTCCTGCTGCTACTGCTGCTTTGTCTTTTTTGTTCTATTTTAAACGACCTGCGTATTAAATAAATCGACTTATCATGCAATTCCTGCATGTAAAAGCTTCATTTTCTCATGTGTTTATAAGTGTACTGGAGTAAAGCATTAGACGTCAGGTGAGGTTAGTTTTGGTGAATGAGATTCCTCTCTGTGTAGTTTGAACAAAGTGCAATGACAACTGGCTAGTAAAAGTGACAGTCAGGGTTTGATATACAAGCAGGAGGTAACGTGATATCCAAGTGTCCTCATCACAATTACACCGAGACACCATTGGGGTTTTTTTGAGCTGTGAACTTTGTGTTGAAGCCCTGTATCTTCTCTCACATCATGAGGGAAGTGGAGTTTTAACAAGTCACAACATTATCTTGAACACGACAACTTACCTCGTCTTCACGGTCGTTCTTGAAACACAAACACGCGGCCCGTTTTTTGAAGCCTTCGCCATCGTACGTCCTTGTCTGGTTTGGCTTAAATTTCATCATGTATTCCAGATTTTTCGGTGCTTGTTTCTTGTCCTCGAAGATAACAGGAGGAGGAGGAGAAGAGAGATGGAGAAAAAGGGAGAGTTTGTGATTCCTAAACTGGGGTTTGCTGAATCCGGCTCTCAGATCAACCAACAACAACAACAAAAAAAAATCAACTCGCCCCGGGGAACTCCTGCTTCTTTATACGCAGAAATAAATATATTTATGTGGGTTCACGTTGAATATAAATCCTGAGGCTGCTCAGCGCGGATTTGTGTTAATGCCGGTGATGTTTCCCTCGTAGCCGGTGAAATATGATGCACGCTGACTCTTCTGCTGCTCTCTGCTCTACTGCCTTTGCGCATCACAGCAAACAAGTCCGCGTCAAAACGTCAGTCAACAGGAAAAGGTTTTCGTCCTTAATCGCAGACTGGTATTTAACGCCAAGCTGTAGAGTTCAGGATTTAGGTATAACGTGACATAAAATTTTCCCTTTTGTAAGGTAAAAAAAGTTGAGCTTTTCTGGATTTTTAGTTGCTGCTGTGGCGCCATCTAGCGGTAAAGGACCCAACGGCCGCCCGTGTAGAGCGCTGAGGCACTTTTGCGTGTTTATACGTGTATATTCAAGATACTTTGTTTGTCAAAAATATAGTTATACAAGTATAAAACGTAGTGAAATGCTTCCAAAGACTGTTCCTAAGATTAGTTTATAGGACTGCGCAATTAGAAATTGAAAAAAAAAAGATTTTAAATGACCAGAAATGTGTGCACATTTTGTGCAAAATTGTAAAATAAACTAACAGATTAAGGCCTCGTTCGCACGGACGTCTGAACCAGGCGTTTTTCTGGCGTTAAATGAGCCGCCAAACCGACTGAACGCCCGTTTTTCTGCTCATTGGAGCAAATTAAAGCGTCCACACGGGCGTTCGACCCGGCCGCGATTGGGGTAATCAAAATCGCTTGCTGCACGCAGCAACGTTTTCGGCGTCAAAATCCCGGTGAACACGAGCTTTGACGCTATTTTGCGAACTCGGTAAACGCCAATCGAAGCGCCAGCTACAAAGCGCGCAAAAGCGTATGGCGTTCATTGACGTCCGTGTGGACGAGGCCTAAGTGTCTGTAGGTTCTCTCACGTCCAGCACATAGTAAAATGAAGAACTAGAATCGAAGGCAACTAGACTTAAGTCTCTCGCGCGTTTGTTTCTAAAAAAAAAAAAAGGCTTAATCTTAATTTAAAAAACTTAAAGAATCACTCCAAATTCAGATGTACAAAGCATCTTTGGAAATCCTTTAAAGAAGTCCACTTGACTTTCATTCAAACTAATTAAATTTTTTTTTTTTTTACGTTTTAAGTAAAGAAAACTTTAAAAAGTTTTCTAAAATAGACATTTGTACTATAAACTGTAACAGTAAGTGTGAATATTTTTGGTATAATAGACATTTATCTGATACACAGTAATTAAGTGTGGATATTTTTGGTGTAACTATATCCTAAATGAATAACTATGTACAGTAAAGTACAAGGTGGCATTCTTGTTGTGTAATGGGCGTAAAAATGACAAGTTATTAATCTATGGCCAAATTCCCATACACATTGGCCCAGATGAGGATGGGGTTCTCCTGGATCTTGGTTTCCTACTACTTACAGGCTCGGACTCGCCAATCAGATATATATATACTATATGATATATGATATTATATGATATATTACTATGCTGGTATTGATATATATATATATATATATATATATATATATATATATATATATATATACAGTCAGAATTATTATACCCTAAAGAAACATAGAAAACCCTTAATATTTCCATGGAAATGACCATAACAAAACTTGTACTTGTATTGCTTCCAAAAGAACAAAGACAAAATCTCCACAAAGTTCCATTAAGATATTTTACAGATGTGCTGAATTTTAACAAGAAAACGGAAAAATGACATGGCCCAATTTATTAGCCCCCCTCACATTTAATGGTCAATTGTGTGGCCTCTCTGTCTTACAACGGACAACAACCTTTTCCTGTAGTTCTTAACTAGGTTGGCACGTCTCTTGATATATACGAGCCCACTCTTCCATGGCAAATCGTCCCAGCTCATCTAGATTGTGTGGTTTTCGAGCATGGACATTGGTCTTGAGCACCCACCACAGATGCTCAATGGGACTGAGGTCTGGGCTCTGTGAGGGCCACTCCAGGACCCTGATTTTGATGTCCTTCAAAAAGTCTGTGACCAACTTGGAGGTATGCTTCGGGTCATTATCTTGCTGAAAGACCCAGCGGAGACCTAAAGCGAGACTTGCAGCAGATTTCTTTAAATTATTCTTCAAGATGTCAACATACTGCTCTTTTTTCATGGCCCCATGAACACGAACGAGGTTCCCAGTGCCTGAGGTAGCGCAACAGCCCCACAACATGATGTTCCCACCACCTTGTTTACCAGTGGGAACTGTGTTTTTAGGGTTGAAGGCCTCTCCCTTCCTTCTCAAAAGCAAGAGCAACATCCCTGTGCCCAAACAGCTTAAGTTTAGTCTCATCAGACCAAAGAACAGACTTCCAAAACGCATTACCATGTTTGAAATGTTCAGGGACAACCTTCAGTCGGGCATTGATGCGCTGTTGTTTCAGCTATGGAGTTTTTCTCTCTAAAGTCCTTGAAATCTTGCACTTTCGGCCACGCCCAGGTTTGTTTGCAACAAATTTTGTCTCCCAGTGCTTTGCAATCGTACAGCTGTTCTAGACACTGTGAAACGTTTGGAAATGGCAGTGTAGCCTTCACCCTCATGATGCGCATCTACTATCCTCTTTCTGAGGTCCAGACTAAACGTATTTGTTTCTTGTTTTAGCACAGAAGGTGCAGTTATATCACCATTATCTATAATCTGATAGAAGATTTAATATTGGTATGTTGGTATTTCTTAATAAAGCAAGATATTTAGTGGGGTGTCCTAACTTTTTTACATGACTGTAGTGTTGCTAACATAGTTCACCCCAGATCACTGACGGATGGGGGAGGGGGGCACCACAGCGATTGGAGACTGGAGGGGGCCGCACAGGTTATAATTCATCTTTTTCCTCCAGCAAATATGTTAATTTTATATTACTTCTATCTATTATTATAGTTCAGATTTGTATTTTAAATGTCTTTATTATGATTATGGTGATTTTTCATTAGCTCATTTTTGGTGTCCCCTCTGGCACTTGGTAGATAATGGCACCAGTCCCGAGTCTATTCGCTAAAAAAAGTCTGTAGTCACCTTAAAGTGCATTTGTACACCCAGCAGGAAACTTCAGCTAGAATATTTATCATCACAGCAGCCTGGAAAAATAACACCACAACTCTTATTAATCAACAGATTTTATTTACAGAAAGAACAAAAGTATGTGGACTGTTTTCATGTCATTCAGAAAGCAGGAAATCATTCTCCCCTTTAGAAAGAAGGAATTTACATACAGTGAATTGAGACTTTCTCAAACCAAAGACCAATCATGGAAATGGAGAAAAAAGCATTAGTTGATTGCAGTTTTTGCTCCGGCGCGCCCTATCCGACAAAGACCTCACCATCTGAACACCGCTAGTCCCAACTCGAGCTAAGTTTGCAAAAAAAATAAATGCTAAGAGGGAAGAAACAGGCAAACGAACCTTGATGCACTGGACCGTGACACACAGGAGGGAGATAGAGAGAGCACACCAATGATGGAGTTTAGAGAGTGCAATTAGTACAGCGGTGGCAAGAAAGATAAAAAAAAAATAAAATACTAACACCAAATACAATAACAGAATCGTTAAACTAAAACCCATGGTACAATCTTGCTTCTTGTCTGCAGTCAAAAAAAGAAAGGAAACAAAAAACGAGGAATAAAAGCCTATATTAGAGTCTACAGCGGTCACAACAGTTAACGTGATGGTGAAATGCTATTTCCATGTTAGTTTAGTCTAACCATTGCAAAAGTCAACAATTTTTGCATCATGTGCATTTTTTTTTAAAGCAAAGCCATGTATTTTTTCCTTTGTTTCCTTCTAATTTTTTTCTAAAAGGGGAGGAGTTTATAGTTTGCCAGAAAGGGTGTGTCTAATCCTGGGCTGATCAGCTGCTTCATATAAACAAACAGCATCATGAGAGGGAAAAAAAATAAAGAGGTTAAAAGAAAAATGTAAAAAGTTACCCGCCACCCCCCACCCCCCGTACGATGGGACAAGCGAATGACAGCCAGTTTTATTTTCCTTTAAACTACACGCTTTTACAGCAGAGGTCACCTACAGCCTCCCTGACCAATGGAAACAGAAAGCCACGTGAGTAGATCTAAAATCCTCTGCCCATGCATCTTAACAGTAGTGAATTAGGACAAAGACATTGTTCTTCTAATGTGCCTTTAAATCACAAATCATATGCAATTGTCATTCTTTATTTTTTCTTTAATATATTCTTGACAGTTGTTTTTTATTATAACATTTTTCCCCTAAGACTGTGTCCTTTAAATGCAAATGAATAGGTCTTGGCAGATCATGAGGAGTTGTGTTCACACTTGACTTCCACTTTAATTCCCCCCCTTCTCTCTCTTTTTAGACTTCAATATTGTTTCCAGCGTAAAGCCTGGTCCATGTCCGGGCTGAAACAGACAAAACACAAGGGTTATTAAACACCACCTGCACACTACCTGGACTTAGAGCATGAAAGTCCTTTTAGATTCCATTCCTAAGACCTTGCCAGGTGTTTTATTAGAACCTTGACAGGACAGTCATATTTTAATTACACATATTGCAACAACCCCAACACAAGCATCTTTACTTTTTGCAGAAAACAAAGTGTTTCATTTAAAACCCCCTCGGACACTATAACTGAAGGACGTGTGTACCAAGTAGGGGTGTTGCAATAAATCACATAACTGATGCATCGCGATGTAGACATGGACGATTCTGCATCAATACAGTGGCAGACCATAATCGATAATATCAGTGTTTTCAATGCAGGTGGTCTGTTACATGCCACCCAGTTTCACTACAGAAATCACTTTTTAAAAATTATTTCACTTTATTTATTTTTCAAAACATTTCCAGATGATTTGGACGTCGTTATGAAGACCCCTCAAAACCCCCCCCAAACACACGCCGATACAAAATGGACAGCTGCAGACAGATACAAAATGGACAGCTGCAGGTTACGGCTAAGTCCGAGTGGTGGTCTCTGGAACAGACCAAGTTGAAAACCCCTGGATTATGCCATAATGACATGGCATGTTTGTTTCCTGCATAAAAACATTCTAGATATAACGAACATCCCGTTAGTAACTATGGCAGTCCAATCTGCGATCCATGCCCAAGTAATGTAAAAAAAAATTAATGGGCTGCATCGTGATGCATCTAAAAATCCCACTGAAGACTGATGATAATCGTAACTGAAGTGAATCGTGAGACCAGTGAAGGTTCTCACCTCTAATACCAACATACATATACATATTACAAGTATTCTCAAGCCTGTCCAAATGCGAATGATGCAAGCTAATAGTCTCACAAATAAATGCATTGTTGTGTAAGATTAAGTACCTGCTCAACTGCTTGTTAACACAAATAAATAGCCAATCAGCCAGTCACATGGCAGCAACTCAATGCATTTACCCATCTAGACGTGGTGAAGACAGGTAGCTGAAGTTCAACCCGAGCATGAGAGTGGGGAAGAAAGGAGATTGGTTGTTGGTGCCAGAAGGGCTGGTCTGATAGAAAATATCCGTTGTGTGGACAAAAATGCCTTGTTGATGTCATTGGAGAATGAGCAGAGCATAAAGTGGCCAGTGAGTGTATGTTTTTTAGGGGGAAACTGAGGCGCCTCAATAAACATGTGTGTGATTAAATTTGTGCATCTCTATAACTGACCGTCATTCAGCTGCATCACTGTCTGGTTACGGGAACTGTAAGGTTTCAGAGTGTAACACACTACAGCGAATAGTGAGAGCCGCTGAGAAGGTCATTGGTGTGCCTACCCCCACTGAAAGACCTTTTCCAGACCCGCTGCTACAACAGAGCCGGAAACATAGTGAAGGACCACTCTCACCCACTACATGGACTCTGTTCACTTTTTACTGTCTGGCAAACGGTATCGTAGCTTCCGATCTGCCACCACGAGACTCTGTAACAGCTTCATACCACAAGCCATCAGGACTCTGAACGCACATTAATATCAGAGCTCTCTTAAAATACCTCAATTCCACATGCTCAAACCCCCTCACACCTGCACCTTACATACCTACTGTCTACTGTTTACATCAGGCACACTCAGATGCACTAGTGTTAATACAATAACTGTAAATTCACCTTTCTTCCAATGATGTCTTCAATTCTACATCTAACCTGTGCAGTATAATAATCAGTCATTAAGGTTTACATCCCCACCTTCAAATAGTACTGGAGTGTTGTGTATTTATTTCTGTCTATTTATTGTGATTGTTTCGTATTGTAATGCTCTTGCACTTTATTTGTTAAAAGCTGCTTAGATGCTGATGCTGCCCATGTGTCTTGGAAAACCTACACTAATCAATACCAAACATCCTGATGTTTACATTCCATCTCTACACTAAAGGTCACTTTTGTACTGTATTTATTGTGTTGCTTGTTGCACCTTTTGTCCTGTTGAAAGTAATGTTCAGTGTTACTATATGTTGCACCGGGGCCATGGGGAAATGCTGTCTCATCACACCCTGTGCATGTAAAAAGCAACTGATGACAATAAAGAACCTTGAACAGAGACGCGGAACTAAAATGTTCCTAATTTGTTCCTTGTCTTTTCCACTGTGTACTTGTACAGTATACAGCAGAGATGACAAGTTTACTTCGATGTTCCTTTATATTTATACGTAGAACTCAAACACTAATGCATTTCACCCAAAAACAGACTCCCTAAAGCACTTATAGAAATCAAAACAATGTGCTCTCATCTTATGGAGGTGGTTTCTAAGGGATCAGCATCAGTCTAGAATACAGATGTTTTAGTGTTTCTATTCAGGATTTTAGGAAAAAGACTAGCTCAAATGTGAATAAATGCTAACACATCTTATTTCCATTTCCGACATTTATAAGATTCAGAGGACTTCAGTTTCCCTAGAGCAACTTGGGGTTAAGGGTGTTGCTCAGGGACCCCGTGGTGGTAGAATTTAAACCCACAACATCATGGTCCAGAGACGAATGTTCTAACCACTAGAGCACCGCCAACCCCGTTCTAGGTCAGCCACATTCTGGTTTCGATTTAGAAGAGCATCCATCCGATTCTTCAAACCCTAAATATGCAGCACTCACCTGTTTCTATGGCTTGAGCTTCGTTGGTCTTCCACTGCTCTGCAACATCATTTGCTAGAGGATCATCGGGGTTGGGAGCACTTAGTAATGCTTGGATTGATAGCAGCACTGTGCGGATCTGCAAGGCCGGAGACCACTTATCTGCAAAATGGATTACAGCAGGCAGAATACGACAGGAGGGAAAGAGAAAAAGAAAAAGACAGGGAGAGAAAGAGGAGTGAGACGATAAGGGGACGTAGCAGCAGCCAGCTGTCTATTTTCAGAGCAATACAGTAAAGTGGAGTTGATGTGTATAGCATGAAGAGATCAGTAATGTCAGTGTTTTTTGGCCAAGGGTAACAGTAATACAAACACAGTAAACCTCAAACTTTGCCAAAATCCATTTTTTTGCAGTTCTGCACTATAAGTCACATTAAGTGAAAATCCTAAATCTGTTCGTCTCTGTAGAGCAGAGGAGCCTCCTGGGATTCAGGTTTAATTAAAACTCTGACATGGCACTCTTACATAATAAAGGCAGCAAGAATTCCCCATTCCCTCCAGCCTGAAAAGTTACTTACCAAAAAATATTTTATCAGATATATTATGGTTAATTTTACAAACAAAATGAGTTCACTGAAATGGTTCGGTGAGTTCTAGGAGCAAGAGTCCATAGAGTCAGTTGCTAAATTGGCTCTAAAGGTTGCCAGGGTTTCAGTGCTGTCAGAATGTGAGCTCCTGCAGCTTTAACGATCTCGACTTGGCGGTTTATTTGCAATGCAGTTAAAGCGCATCCATCAGAGATGCTTCAGGTACGAAGGGTCACGGCAGTTCAGCTGCAGCATCAAGTATGCCAACGCTGCAGTGGTTTCCCAGGCGTAGCGCAGCATTCGCTCCAACTATTAAGGTTTAATTGTCTGTTAAAGATATGGATCTACACATTTATCTACCAGCGTGCATCAACTGACCGAACTAAACACATTAAATCTGCTCTTCAAACTATTTTGAATTCGGCAAGGACAACAAATGATCCAGTTATCCGCATGTGCAGCAGAAGTATCGCCAGCTGTGGAGATCAGCCTTTCTGTAGCCTCACGCGCTGACAACTGCGTACATGTGCGATGTGTTCAGATTTATGTTTAACTTGGGGTTACGCTCAGGGGCCCAAGAGTTAGGATAACGCTGTGTTTTAACCTACAACCTCTTAAAATTGTAGACCTAGTATACAGCGTTTAGCAAACACTGTCATACAGAGCGACTAATTTCAGGGACAATTTCCCTGAGAGCAACTTAAGGGCTAAAAATCTCAATTAATGGCTGTATTGTGAGTAGAACGCTGATTGTTTTTGTTGTTTATCAGCTAAAATATTGGATTCGTCTGAGATAAAGGGGAAGATTTGACTGAACTGGAGCGCGTTTTAGCGAGTAAGGAATAACACCACCAAAAACGTAGCTTACCTTTCAAAATATCTAGACATATTCTCCCCAGCTTGTCTACGTTGGGGTGATATATTTTGGTCATGAAGCGTACTTTAGGAGCTGCCATGGGGTATTCTTCAGGAAGAAAGAGTTCAAGTTTAAAAGTCCCTCCCTCAAACGGGGAGTCCTGAGGTCCAGCGATGACCACATGGAAGTAGCGAGCGTTGCCCTCATCTGGCTCTGCTTTAATGCCTGGAACCGGCTCTGCCAACAAACGCTGAGTTTCCTACATACACACACACACAACAGAAATAACAAAAAAGGAAGATATTAACCTCATGGTCCTAAGGCCACAGTAAGTCAATCAGGAAACAGGACAAACTGTTGCTAGATAATTTAGGTGCAAGAAATCAAGTCGTGATCACTCAAACTAATCTTAACACAGATACAAGTTTTTTATTGAACTTGACCTATCATTTGGTTCAGTATGACTCACTTCCTGATGGTGCTTCTATCACACGTTACATTTCTCCTCCCACTGCCTCATTCACTTGGAAGGCTGAACTCCAAACTGCTCTTTTAAATACAGTCAGTGCAAGATTTTTCATTCGTATAAAAAAAAATTATGTGACTCAAAGGAGGCTGTCAGATCCGTACGGTTGCACAACAAAGTTATATTTACACTATTTTGAGTAGGTAGGCAAGACAAAGCAGGCAGCTATGTTATAAATCAGCTTTTTTACTGACATCTTAGATAATGTCAGTGGAACCAATTTTTCCAGGAACAATTATGTCTGCATTTTCCCTTCTCCTCTATTTTCACTACAGCCATTTTGTCATTACACCAAAAGCCTCTGGTTATTAATCAGCTTTTGAACATCTGTTAAGTGATTTTCTCATTACTCCCAACTGTTTTGTATGTACGCCACACTGATATATACCTTGTCTTGTTTCTATTTTGTATTATTCATTAAGCCTTGTCCTTTACATATTTAGCGTGTCACTGAACCACAGCCAATTCTGCAAAGTGAAATCTTCAGACCAGGACTTGATTTATTTCCATCTATTACACAGCTGGTCTGCCAGTTACGTTGGTTTGACTTACGATTTTTCGATCTTGCGATGACGATGACAAAATTAGCATCATATGCAGTATGATAGACTGGGACGCTGAAAGGATGTACACAACTCTCGCCTTATAGGACGCTTCAGTAGTCTGTGTGTTAGAGTTAAGGCTGGCCCGATTATCGGTACCTGTGTTTCATTTCAATCATCACCAATATTAAGTAATTACAGGGTGCCCTTCTGCGGCTCCACTACCATCTCTTCTCTCTGTGCCGTTTGCTCTCCACTCGCGGCTTCATTTAAAGTCCCGCCCACAAGAGTCTCTGATTGGCTGTCACATGAGTAGCCCATTTGTCACTCACACACGAGCGCAGCGGGAAGCTCCAAAAAGGAGGAGAGAGATTTCCTTTTTTTTTTTATTGGTTATCGGCCTGTTAACTAGCAATAATCGGTATTGAAATTGGCCCTGAAAAAACAGTACCGGTCAATCTCTAGTTAAAGCGGGCATTTTTTTTGTGTGTTTTTGACTGCTGCTAGTACATCTAGACTATCTCCACTGTACGATGGGGACAACCTGTATAAGCACATTTTTAAATATGGCATTTTCATAATCTTTCACTAATCACATTAACAGAAAAGGCATGAATATGTTCAGCCCACTCCACTATACATTAAATTCTCTACATTCTTAGCCTACAGACTGAGACTTTCAGTCCAACTGGAAGTCAAGTGAATGAATCAAAGCCTTTATTGTGCGAGTTCATCTGAAAGAGGATCCAGAGCCTATTTGCAACAATATTGTGAATGTGGAGCACTGGCAAGTTAAAGAGACGGGATGTTGTCTTCAATAAACAGGAAAAACGATGTGCGAAAAAAAGCCATATACAGTCAGTCATCTTCCTCCCCAGCCACTCACAGAGTCGTGATAAACTATGCTCTGGGTTACATTTTCACAGATAAAGTAATGGCAGCAAAAAGGGAAGAGTCTAAAATAACTTCCACATCAGTCACACCTGCTACACTACTGTGGTATCAATGTAAATTTAGGGTGGCGCTCTTTAACCATACGCCAAACACAAATAACAATGAAACGCTTGAGCATTCTTTAATTTAATCAAACTACATATGAAGTAAAGCCTGCACAATAAGCAACCTTTTCCACATCTGCAGTATCACATGCCCCACATGAAAACAAAAAAATTAACTACTTCATTCGTGTTTGGCATCACAGATTTCCTGACAAATCCGAGAAAGTGACACTGACAAATGTAGTAATATTGCTAGTAAAATTACCTCCATTACATCTTTATATTATGTAACTATCAGTGTGCTAGTAACAAACACCAAAACAAAAAAAGAGGTTTGTCTAGTGTTGAACTGAAACCACACAGTTTCTCCCATGCAGCCTTCACAAGGTTGTTCCTTAATAACAAAGAAATTATGATAAAAATATGAACTTTTAAAAACTGAATTAAGAAGCATATAAATGACGTGTTCTTTATATTTAAGTGTATCATAAGAATCATCACTAAGAGAACTGAAGCCAGAACCTAGAAGTTACCTCTAAATTTAAAACTAAAGAGTTTTTATAATCATGACCTTCAGGATGATTTTCATTTCCTGTTAAAAATAAACTGCCCTTGCAATATAATTTACAAACCAAAAATCATAACGCTCCATGCCTCACGTCAAGCGTGGATTTACCTGACTGATACTGTATACCGGGCAGGGTCAGTGTGCATATTTAGGTCAAAATATTAGCTTCTGTTTACATCATATGGCAGCTCCTGCTGGTCAGATTTCCCCTGTGTGTGAAAAGGTGTACGTGCTGATATTCTGTTCCTGTCTTTAGCTGTCATAGTGTCACGGACATGTAGAATTTCAGACGTTTCAGGAGGTCACATGAATCTCAGTATTTAGCATGACAAAGCTTTAATCACTTTCACCAAAGTACACCAATGACACCAATTTTGCTGCCTTGCACATTAACACAGTTGCACAATATTTCTTATTATTAAGGTAAATGATTGCCTTTTTATCTAATTTATACATATGACACATATTTCCCACTGTAATAGACACTTATATTTTAAATGTATGTACACATATTACTGTTAATGCAGATCCTTTCTTAAACTTTATCCACAAATAATAAAATCAAACTACTTGCTCTTTTGGATTAGGCATGACAAATCAGATCCACACCAGTTTTCTTTTTTATCTAGAGAAGCAAAAAGGTTGTAGCACTGTGCATTTGATCTAACTGACCACACAGCAATGACGATGCAGAAATGATATATTGTGCAGCAAGGGGCTGGGCGATATGACCTCAAATCAATATCACGAGTCATTAATCATTTCATCTCAATTAACAAACATTATTTTGATTTGAGTTTTGTTGCCTCTAGTTCCCTGATCAGGTTTGTGTTGTAAATATGCTCAACTATTAAAGATGGGATATTTATTCTAATGTAATAGTACACATCATATGTCTATGAATAATTGAACAAAACGCAGAGAGATAGTTACAGAGGAGTTCCATGACAACACATCTGGTAGTATGAAGAATTTGATAAATTTTTTATTCTTTGTCTAGCCCTTCGTGAAGCCTTAGTACTTCAACTGTGGAAAAGGACAAACGCTTTACATAAGGCACTTCCTCTGCTCAGGGGTGTGAAGCAGCCCACACATCACTACACCTGCCACCATTACGGTCCGGAGCTCCGCCCGCATGAGACATAGCAGCCATGATCGGGAGAGTGAGACAGGCTAAACCTAACCTTCAGGGCCTCTGGAACCACACACCCACATGAGTAATGAAACAGCGTATCTAGTATCGCTTCTGGAATGCATGAGTCTGGAGATGAGACGCACCAGCAAGGTGTAGTTTGATTAGCAGCTCTCTAATCTTCTACTGTGTAACCTGCCCACAACAGCACGCACACTTTTAGATTAATAGATGTTAATACTGACCCAGAGTTTAATTACAACAACAGTCTAACATGGATAAAATGAGTTATAGTGTTGCTAGGCCTGCTTGATAATGGAAAGACTGGCGTTGCTAAGATATGTGATAAAATGATGTGGAAAAAACTGAGTAGTTATATTTGGGGGGAAATTGTGGGCCGACTTGGTTGAGCTGAAGAAAAGTGTACTTTTTAGGTGGAAAAACAACTATTCTTGAAGAATGTTATGATTTTGGAGAAAAAATGAAGTAATAACTAATGAGTAGATTCTGAAAGCTTTGTAAGTAAAAGCCATAATATATTATAAGCTGTATAATTGATTTTGTACAAAATACCAAATCAGAAAAGCACCGTGGGTAACATTAGGTTGTTTTTAACACTAGTTGCCTCAACTGGATTATATTTATACATCAGTCCAGTTCTTCCAGCCCCTTCTGTATCAAACATCAAGAAAGTTGTTGCATGAGGTTCGATTTAATTGCACATCCTGTGATATGACTACTGCACATGTGCACAATGAGATATCGCTCCTGAAACGAGAAATTGTGAATCCCTTCTTCACCCCTCGTCTACATACAAGGACCTTGTTCATCAACATTCCTTATCCGCAGTTGAGAAACACAAAGCAGTCACAATTTTGGAAACCTACGTTCAAATTCACATAGACATTACAATTCATATTCCTAACCATGCAACCAATGCATGCCATCACCCCAACGGATGACAAAGCATAATTCTCACTCCTTTATTCTCCTCCAAATATCAATCAGGAGGCAAAATTCCTGAAATGTTTCAGATAGTCCATAGACAAAACCATGCAGAGAAAACACAGACAAGATGAGCGCTTCCAGTCCCAGTCTCACGCTTGAAGGACCAGTCTGAGCCCCTCATTCCCACCCTCCCAAACACAACCTCACCATTAAGATCTTCAACAGCAACAGGAACATTCACACGCTCTTAACAGAATACATTTTATTGACGATCTCGTTTCCTAACGTATATAACTCAAAGTGCATGATGCGAAGTTCCATATGAAAGATCCCAACCTCAGGTGTAAGACAAGCAACTGACACACCCCCAACATGCATGAGTATGATTATTAAGAAAAAAGATATATGATCAAGTTAATTGGATTTAAAACTGGATTTTTTCACAACTATACTCTTGCATGTAGGACTGTGTGAATATTCATGTCTTAAACGAATATTCATATTGAAGTTGTGAGATTTCAACTTTTAAATATTTTATGGGGTAACTAAAATGTTGCATCTCTAACACCATTCCATGATTTCCAATGATAAAATATGCTACATTATGCCCTGTCTTTGCTGCAATTTATCAATAAGCCTGACGACAGTACTGCAGGTAAAAGCTTAGTGAATACCCAGTTATATCAGGAAATTTTGAATTTTTTTATAATTCACAATTTAATTAGTTAAGGAAAATTCGTACAAGCTGAAAGTTCCCAACCTCACCATTGAGGTGTACAACACAAATATCTAAAGGCACACAAGTATGGTTATTATTTTTTAAAGAATCTGTAAAAATGACATCGTAAAAAATGGTTTAAAAAGTGGAATTTGTCTAAAACAACCATACTCTGATTTAATAGTGAAATTGTGGTTTGAAGTATTCAGCTTTCATACATCTAAGATAATTAAATGTTAAAATTTTAACCTCATCACACGATTTAATTTCCATAACGCTACAATATACTCTGTGCCTTTACTTAATACCCACTCTTTGTTATGATCTAACATTAGGACAGATGACAACGCCACAGGTCAAAGCTTAGCTCGCTGTTATATCAGAAACTGTATCCCAGATTAAAATTTGTATTAACTAAGAAAAACATGCCATCTGTGCGAGAAGGTTTAATAAGTTTCTGAGGGCAACAGAACCCATATTGTGTCGAACAGCAACGTTAGGCCGGAGTGTAACGTATCGTTACAGTGCGACTCCAGATTTAGGCTACGCCTTTTTATCGGAGGTTAAAATAAGGACCACTTTCATTGTGTATATGTTCGACTGATTTTAATGCGACAATCCAATAATTAAATAGCCCTTTGAGGACAGTTAATAACATCCTAAAGCGCAATCCATGATTTTTTGATTCAGTCGCCGGTCCGCATCATGTTCGTTTGTGCGGTTATTAGCCATTAACCCGGCTAGCAGGTTATTCTGATTTAAACCAAACCAACGGCATAAAACTGACAGGTTTCATTTTAAACCCCACACTAGACGTTTAGTATCGCTGTAATCGAATTCAAATGTGTGCTAACGTGTTGAAATGAGATTTTCCTTTCAGTTCCCCCAGCGCAATAATGCCGTTGACATTTCGGGATTTTTTTTGCTAGGTAACGTTAGCAAGGCCTCGCACGGAAATAGGCTGCAACAGATGAGCTGTTTTAACTAGCCGCTAGGAAGCTAAGCTAACCGAACGCCCAGCACGATGCGAGCCTGTAGCGCTAGCCACCTAAGCGATTAGCTTCATTGCCGTCAAATCGCGACGTGGGGTTAAGTTACTGTTCGTGTTCATTTATGATACGCATGTAAACCTAACGTAAAAAGCACCAATGTATCGGGCGAGTAGGACTGTGAAAATGTGCACCTCGAAATTCTCGTTTTAACCGAGAGGAAATTAGCCAGCTACCTAGCTAGGCTGTGCTCAATCGATGAATGGCTGACGAGCTAGCTTTCTCTATCTGCTTTTAACTCGTGTGTGTGTGCGCGTCCCAAGACCGGGTTTTTTAGGTTGTTGCCTTTCATTGACATTTTCCCCCAAAAAATGTAAGACCAAGAAGAAGGCACTCCGCCATTTTTATTTGCTCACAATCCAGCGTGGATGTATTTTTAACCCACCCATATTCGGGTTAAGAGAGACGGAGAGCGAAACGGAAGTTGCTAACAAACACTAGCAGGCGCAAAAAAAAGGGAGCTAGCCAAGTTTCTGCATTCGGCCGAATGAGTTGAGAGAGGTTTTGTCTTTTACATTGGTTTTGTTAAGCGCAGTTAAATAGACAGCGATGCACGGCGCGGTGTGAATCGCTCCACCGTTTACCTTAATGATCCTGCGGGGCAAACCTGCCATCTTGTCTTGAATGCGGTTTTAGCTTCGACTCTCTCAGTGCCTCTTCCTCGCAGAGACGCAGTGGAACTCACGCCTTCCGGCGCCTTGCGTCAGACAGACAGACTGCACTCTCACCAGCGCGCCCGCGATATTCTGGAAAATGGACTTTTCACTTTATTAATATACGTATTTTTTTTGATGTACGTGTGTATATATACGTAGATACAGTATACATTAGTACACGTAGTCGCGTGGGGTTTTTTTTCTTTTCGTAATTTTTATTACACGCAATAATCGTGAAATTCCACGTTGTTAAAGTCACATGCACAGATATCATACTCATCATCGGTGTAAACGCATTTATATCAAAGTCAAAGGGAAGGCAAGGCAAGGCAAATTTATTTATATAGCACATTTCATACACAGAGGTAATTCAAAATGCTTTACATAAAAGGAAGTAGAATAATCATAAAAACAATAATCATAAAAACAATAATCATGAAAACAATGATCACAGCAAAATGATTTAAATATGATTTAAAAATTGATTTAAAATAAGTTCAAGACAGTTAAAAACAGAATGCAATCAGTTCGGACAAAGCACAGTGCTCATTCAGTAAATGCACAGCTAAACAGATGAGTTTTGAGTCTAGATTTAAATGTAGCTAATGTTTTAGAACATTTGATCTCTTCTGGAAGCTGATTCCAACTACGGGCAGCATAATAGCTAAAAGCGGATTCCCCTTGTTTTGTGTGAACATTATCATTATCAAAGTAAACTTTACAAGCATATAGAGAGAGACGAGACGAACCCGTTTTACTGAGTACAAAGAAAAAATAAGACACACACCTATGAATAGAATATTTAAACTCTAGAGGTACAAAAAGATAATGTGCAGTTAAGTTACATGTGGTATTTAAACTACATTTACGGGACTGGAGTTGTCTTTTTGCATTGAATGTGCATAAGATCTGCAGCAGTTCAATAAGACAATTCTGAAGAGACAATCTATTAAATCATAAGAGTATCTCTTAAAAAGGAGTGTAAGCAGTTAATGTAAGGAGTTCAATAATATGTGCAAATATTCTAACAGCAGTCTAGAGGTCAACTACAATCTTGGAACGACAATCAATCTGTAAAAATGATCTGTTTCCCTGAGATTTCAATGTAGCACGGATGAGATGTCCATGTATCATTTTTTATAGTTTATCTGTATATTTAATATTTTTGTTTATATGTATATGATTTTAGTTTATATCTCTATTTCTATGTATCAGTTTCTATATATTTTATTTATGTTTTCAATAAAATCTTTTATATTTTTGTTTGCAAATTTGTCATTTACTATATATATATATATATATAATATATATATATATATATATATATATATATATATATATTATATATATATTCTATAGTATTGTTTATATTTATGTTTTAAGGTTGTAATTCTAGTTTAATTTCTGAGATGTTATTTTAAATAAATTATTTTCTATTTCTAATATTCTAATATTTTTTGATATATTAATCAATTTGTTGGCATTTATAAAAAGTTGCTTGCACCACTTGTGGACGGAATAGCCACATTTTACAATATGGCTTTACATATACAGCTTTACAGTTGATGCTGTAAGAAAACTGCGAAAATAAAATGAGATCAAATCAATTAAAATGTGATCAAACAGTAGCATAATCGTTGTGTAGCATAGTTACTGACATGTTCTTGTGTGTGATTATGTGTGTGTATGTGTCCCTGTGTATGTGTGAGAGTGTGTGGGAAGGAGGCAGTGAAAGTGAAATCTTTTGGAGGGAGGGAACTGAACCTTTAGAAAGTAGATAAGGGACCTCTAGTAACACATCTAGTGACCACCAGATAAGGTTATAGAAAGGGACGAACACAGCTCACAGAAAACATGGACTCTCAGCCACGACTTAGAACAGGTAAGTGTAGCCACACTTTCACTGCTTATAGCCAGGAAAATTGGTAGATTTTTATGTTTATACTTTTTTAAGAACATCAACAGATATAATTTTGTCAGAACTATAACATGCACAGTTGGCCTAGGTTAATAACAACTTTTTTAAAAAACCAGTTTTGTTTTATTTGAAAGTTTATTTGAATAATTATTTATTCTTTGCTAATTACTGAGAAACCATAACTCTAATAGAACTGAACTATAATAAGAAAAATCTCAGTGTAGGCAGATGTTTAAAAGGGAGAATGGGAAAATGGGAGAGCTAACACCAGCCTTATTACCATTGAGATATTACTGCTCAGTTCAATTTCATGATTATTTTAGGTAAAACTTCAAACTATCACAACCATTACGCAATGTAAAACCGTTAAACAAAGACTATCAGACAATACATGTATGCTGTTTAAAATTCATATCCTTTATTGTTACTCATTCGCTTCGATTCAGACTCTAAAAACAAATTCAATTGGGCCTTCAGAACATCTTCATGTGCTTCATGTATCTTCATGTAATTCTTTGGTCAAAAGAATGACTCTCGAGCCGCATACTTTTCATGCCCCACCTCACCTACTCCCAAATATGCCATTGTTCCGGGACACAGGAGCAGATGAACCAATGTCTAATCCATTGCCTTTTCACAGTGCACAGAATGAACAGATAATACCAGCTGAATTAGAAGCGTTACTGCATCCAATGAGCAGTTGATAGGGAAGGCAGAATGCATTCTGACAAGGCTAAACCAGACTCTCAACCAACCCCGCTTCCTCTGCCAGAAGTTAAAGTAATAGTTTGGCCATTTTACATTTATCCAAAACCTCTTGGTCCGTGGCGAGTATACATTTTTATTACCAATGTATTTACATTTACATCATTTAGCAGACGCTCTTATCTAGGGGTGTATTTCCCAAAAACATAGTTGCTAACATATTGCTATATATGTTAGCAACACTGTTAGTTTCTAATCTACACTAGGTTAGTTGCTAACATAGTTAGCAATTATGCTTTTGGGAAACAATTTACTTTCCTAATTTCAGGCACAGTCTCCCTGAGAGCAACTTGAGGTTAATAGTCTTGCTCAAGGACCCAGCGTAAGTAATGCCAGAGGAAGGACTTCGACCACGACCTCTTGGTCCAGAAGCAAGTGTCCCAACCACTAGGCCACCACCACGCTTAAATGAGAGGTTGCCCAATACTTTGGCAGAGTACTGTATATTTTTTCACTCTTTCAACTAAGAGTGTTGACTGATGACCTTTGTTTGAGGTAGTGGTGGTGTAGTTGGAGGATGCTCACCTCTGAAACAAGAGATAATGGGTTCAAATCCTGCCTGCATTATTGGGTCCCTGAACAAAACCACTAGACCCAAGTTTCTCCAAGGAGACTAACCCTTAGCAAATGGAAGTCCCTTTGTATATGTAAATTGTAAATGTTTAAAAAAGCAGATTTTCTACAGTTCTTGTCCTCCCATTCTCAGGTGTGCCTCTCTGGAACCCTTTCCGAAGTGTATCCATTCTCACACTCGCGTTCGCCTTCCTGAGCTCAGTCACCCCTTTCTATGTGGCTCCCACTCTGCCCGGCTCACACTCAGCCTTCTCGGCCACGCGCAGTAGCAGTGTGCTTGGCGGCGGCAGCAGCTCTCGGCGAGCGGTGACCTTCGACCGGCTCCTCGTCAACGTTGGTGGGGATTTTGACCCTGACACGGGCCGTTTCCGGTGTCGGGTGGCCGGCGCGTATTACTTTGCCTTCACTGTGGGCAAATACCCCAAGAAGCTTCTGTCGGTGATGCTGGTGAAAAACGGCCAGGAGGTGCAGGCGATGGCTTACAACGAGTACCGCAAGCAGCGGAAGAAGGTGCAGAGCCAGAGCGCAATGATCAGCCTGAAACCCATGGACATTGTGTGGCTGCTGGTGCAAGACAGCCCGGATTACGCCCTTTACAGCAACGCCGGACCTTACATCACTTTCAGCGGCTATTTGATCTACCCAGAATCCACATCCTCCACCGGGTATCTCAACAACCACTTGGCCTTGCCAAAATATAGCCCCGAATGCCCTCCTGCTCCTCCTCCTCCTCCTATTGCAGGCTACTACGGCTGGAGAAGAAGGGAAGCCACAGCAGAGGAGCAACAGCCGAAGAGGTCGGCCTTTTCTGTAGCCAGAACCACATCCATCCTTGGCGAGAGCGGGATGCACGGCAGCTCTGAAAAGGCAGCTCTGACCTTTGACGTGGAGTACGTCAACGTGGGAGGGCATTTCAACAAGTCCTCGGGTCGCTTCACGTGCCACGTGCCGGGGGTTTACTTCTTCGCCTTCACGGTGGGGAAGCACCCCAGGAGGGCGGTTTCGGTCAAGCTAATGACGGGGCGGGGCGAAGTGCAGGCCATGGTGTTCGATGAGGACACGTCACGCAACAGAGAGATGCAGAGCCAGAGTTTGATGCTCATGTTGGGTAAAGGAGACACAGTCTGGCTCTACAGTCAGCAGGACGAGCGCTACGCCGTCTACAGCAACCAGGGACGATACACAACCTTCACCGGATTCCTGGTCTATCCTGAGTCCAACCCCATGAACCCAGAAAGAACATTTTATTGATGTATGAAAGTCTTTTGCTGCTTTTATTTAGGTACATTAAAAATTGCTAACACTTAAAATATACATGTCATTTCATCTGTAGTGACTAATGTCATACCATTCTGTAACATCTTTATACCCACTTAATATCCATTGCTGATATTTTTATTAATCATTATTACACTGTGGGTCATAAAAGGGAGCTCTGTACCTTTGACCATTTACATTAACAGCATTCAGTAGAGCCTTTATCCAGAGTGACATACATCAGCGCTTTTTAGTACACAATTGTTCCTCTAGACTTATATTAGCTACAATATCTTATAAAATGACAATAATAACAAACGGCAATTTTTCACATTAACAATACATGGCATATAAGTTACACTCATCTCATACTGACACAGGCATAAAGTCACAAACGCCACTGCGTCCTCAATGACACTTTGCTCTGGACGATTTTGAACATTTTTTGGGTTTTGTGAGACATTGTACCCACACGTTTAAAGTGAGGTGGGCAATATAATAATCACAAATTTCATTCTGAATCCAACAGTGTTGAAAATGTTACTGGAAATGGTACAGAGAACCCTTTTTTGACGACATTATACATTATTCAAACTTGTAAATATTGTAAAAAGAAGAAAGATAATTCATGTAAACTGTGCTTTAGTTTGCGACATTTGAGTCGTAGACTTAAAAAAGCTACTAATTTTCTGCATGTTTTTAAACAGACAAAGAAAATACAAACATCAGTAAAAGAATCAAATAAATATTATAACTCTGAAGTCCTTCATTTCATTTATGTGATGTCATGCAAATCAGTTGCTATACTTTAAGTTACTTACAAAATAGATTATGGATTACTAGTAACTGTTATTTTAAAGTACAGTAATTGGTTACATTACAATATTACTGTCTCTGAATTATCATTTGTTACACGACTCCTGCATTAATTTTGAGTTACCTTCAAGAAAAAGGTGTGGAAAGAGGACTTGGCATTGTAAAATGCTAAAATGTAGTTTACTGCAATTCATTCTACATCCAGTGGAGGGCGATGTGATGTAGCATAATGACTGTAGCCATACATTGGTAGGAAATAGCTCTTTTACTCGTTCAATTTTTCTCCTATGCCAAAGGTCTCACAGTGTTGGTGATTTGTTAAATAAAAACACTACACTAAATTTGGATTAAAAGTGTTATGTAATGCTTAACTGAAATATGTTATGAGTATAATATTACTTAAAATGTACATTACATAACTGCATTATAGCAAAATGTTATGTTAATGAAATTGTATAACTTTTGTAACGCATTACCCTCAACACTGTTAATGGGTTTAAACAATAAACAAGGAGTATAGTGTACAAAAGACCTGCCCCACTGTAGTGATGGTGTTCCTGTAACTGGGAAAGCACTGATTAAGTCTTTAAGATCTTATACCACGGCTTCAGATGTGTTCTGTATGTACAAGACTGATTCAAAGCTGGTTCCATATTGAGATGAAGTTTCTGACACATCAGGCACCTACAGAAAGAAGGCAGAATTTTAAAATGTGCCTCATTCAACAATATCTCAACTTTTTTCTTAAATTTGTTCTTAAAAGAGTTACAACATTTAAATAGTATAATATTATACAAATGTATAATGAAGAAGTCTAATTAGCTAGTGTTTCGCACAAACATGTTTGGAATACAATTCGCGTGTTTATAAGCATCTTTAGCGCTTATAGATTTTGTTCTTGCCTACAAACAAATCTCAAACTAGAAATGCTTGTTTAGAACAAAATGCCAACGTGACTGCTCAAGTTTTGCTGCTGAGACATGAAAACTGGTCGAGTAGGAAGACTTTGATTAAAATGCATTGAAGTGAATGGGGAGAACGAGGGATGATGAAAGCAAGAAAAAGATGAGTGTGGGTGGGAGCAGATTGAGATGTGTGTTCAGTGAGGTGGCATAAAAACCGTGTGAAGCTTTCGAGTCTCAAATCTCATGTATTCTTAATGGGAGAAAATGAATGGGTTCCTATGGGAAAAATTAAACGGCAGAAAAAAGGATAAAAAAGACGAGTGTGGGTCATGATGGTTACAGATATGTGAAGAGACCCATGGACCCTCGGATTACATTGATTTTGGTGGCTTTGTGAAGAATAGCGGCAGTGCAGTAAAGCCTCGAAATTTGAGCTCGATTTTAGTCTATTGGGGAAAAAATGGAGGGAAAATGAGCAGAACTCGCGCATATAAAAAGCGTGTGTAAAAGCATCCCACACATTTAAGAGTGGGAACAAAATTTCTAGCACAAATATTGTAGCAGGAGTAGTGGTCAGAAAAAGTGGGTGGAATAAAAAGTGGATAATAATTTCAAAACATTGGTTAACTCTCAGAATCTTCATGAAAACCGTGTAAGTGGGTTTTAAGAGAGGATGGCACCAATCCGATACATCGATCGGATATCGGTCCGATAACGACTCAAATAGCTGGATCTGGCACTGATCTATGGAGCCAATCTGTTCAATTTAATTGCAGGTGTTTCTATGTTTGAGTTTGCGAGCACTTATAGTTGGTTTTGCATGGGAAGTGTCACTGCGGTAAAGCTGGTTTATTGTTCAACATTCACACTAATACCTACATTTTGATATGACAATGAGCAGAACAAGCAACACAACACACTACCACCCCAAAAGCAAATCACACAATTATACTGTTGAATTTCTTTAACACCAGCTCTCACTCACAATCTCTGTGTTCTCTGTGTTAGCGCTGCAGGATTAGGGACTGTCACTAAATTACACAACTGTGTTTAAAGGAATACTTTTTGAAATGTTATTTAAATAATAAATAATTTAGCATCATCACGCCCTTCTTTCTGTTTCCCCATATAAGTTAGTTTTTTCCCCTGTGTTCCTTGTCCATCCACTGTCATCCTACCCCCGTGTGTGAGGCCAAGGGAGGAACCCACCTCACTAGAAAGGCCACCTGCAGTTACAACCATACCCTGCGAAGTATTGTGATGCCTAGTGCTACATACCGAGCGTTCCTTGTGTTTGCCTGTCTCTGTTTTGACCCTTGCTTTCTGTTTTTGGATTACCCCTCTGCTTCTGGCGATTTTGGACTTGTTTGCTCCGTGGAGTGTGTTTTCTGGTTTTGACCTTTGCTGGAATAAACTCTCAGTTATTCCTCAATTTAATCCTGCGCCTGCGACCTGGTTCTGTCGACTCTGTGTTTGGGTTCACCTGCCTGCCGTTACACCGTGTTGGCGTGCTCCGTATTTTTAAAGAAAGAACAGTTTTTGTTTGTGGTCATCGAGCCTCTTTTTTGATCTAGTTATCAATAAAAGGCTTGCAAAAATGCCTCGAGTCGTACCAACACACCCTGTGACGAGCATATACATATGAGTGTGTAATTATTACATTGTTTTATTTAGGAAAACAGTATTTAAGTCAAGTATTTCCTTAAGCATAACAGAATAACCTCAGTCATGTATTCAGGTTTGTATTATATCAGCAGATATCCAAATTTACAATATCGGTATCGGTATCGGACATAAAAAGTGGTTTGTGCCATGTTTAGTTTCAAGAACAAATTTCTCACAAACTGTTGGTGTATGAGACCCAGTCTCTTTGGTTGATCCAATAATATTACATACTACAAAGATTACCTGTTGGTCCCATTTTTGTCTGTCCTCATATGACTGCTTCCTCACAGCTTTTGACTCAGTGTCAGTATACGCCACGAAATGTATTAATGTGTAGATTCTAAAAATAAGAGCAAACATATTGTAACTACAGTGAAACGCAAAGATCTATTCGCCTCAAACCTATAGAAAAACCTCCAGTTACCTGTGATAAATCATGGCAAAAAATTGCATAAAGAGAAGAAGTGCAAAACTCAGGAGGAACATCAGTGATATCGGATCGACGGAAAATGCTTCACCCGCTGCAACACTCCCATTTGGATAGATTTTGGGAATAGACAGCGTGACAGCATTGCCGATGGTTTGGAGGAACAAGGTGGCCACTATCCAAATAGCATTGCAGATGAAGAAGATAAAGGACACCTGTGGTAGAGAAAAAGCAGCTATGAGCTTTCATTGCAACACCACAACATTGTTAAAGCACATTAGGCCATGCTGCATGCAGACTAACCTTGTTTCTGAGATCTTTCAGGTCTTTCGCAATCTTTTCCTGTTGTTCTTTGTCCTCTTTAAGAGGTTCTAAATATCGTTTCTGAAGCTCTTTCCAAAACTTTGTTTCATCCTATAAAACATGGGAAAAACATTAAGATAAAAATAATAATTCATCCTTTAAAATATGGATGAAAACAAGAAATAAAATAAATATAGAACCCATTTAAAAGACAAATTACCTCAGAGAGCATGTCTTCATGCAGTGAAAAGTCTTTGTATTCAGATTTTTCTTGAAGATCTTCAATCCAATCTTTTTTACATTCAGTTTAATAAAACAGAAAATAACAACACATATAATTATTTCTTGCATAAAAAGCTGAATATACTTGATTAGGAGGCTATATACACAACACTTACTTTTAGGACTCTGCTCTGTGAGCGCGTCGTGTGTCCTAAAGTTAAAAGATGGTACAAGATATGGACAAATCTATTCACAGTGTTTATAGACACAATTTATCAATGGACATATTAAAAATAACACTGCTTTCTGTTTTTGATTGAGATTATTTCAACTTAAAAAGCTGCACTTTCTAGTGGAAAACTAGGAGCTTCAGCACAAAAAATAATTAATATTACCATTACAGCATTACAGAGTGCCATTTCACCTGTAGATCGACCTCAGATATTGTCTATATAGTAGAAACTGTCGTGGAAAATTGGAGCCGAAACCCGGGAAAAACCAGCAGCAGTCAGAAAGATGAGGCATCGTTGTTCATTCAGACAAACCATGGTCGTTGGAAAGCAGTGGCCAGTTGCTCCCCCTTTGCCAAAACTGTACTTAGGTAAAATAGACCTTCGAAGGCACCACCTCTTTTTGGATTACACCTCCTTTCTTGGCTCTCGGCCAATAAGAGTAGTATTTGCATATACAAGTCTCCACTCCTAATGCATTATTCAAGACTCCACCTTCCTTTATTATCCCCCAAAAGATGCACAATTAAGTATAACTTAATTACCTTCTTCCACCATGGGTTGTTCTGGGCCTCACCAGGCTCATGAGCATCTAATGGATAATTGACATCCTAAGTATACAAAGATTCCCCCGGAACATAAGTACCTGAGTGACTCCCACTCGTGCCCTTCCTCGCAACCCTCCGGTGTCATGGTTTTTTTTTTGACATAAAACTCATTTATTGTGATTACTTTGCCAGATCCCCCTATATGAACAGAGTCCACATTCAAAACCAGTTTTGGACGTCATTAACATAATTTCATAAGTACATAATTGCTCCTTAAATATAATTACTGATTACTTTTACTAATATTTTTTACCATTTAAACCCTTAAATTCTTCGTCAAAACACACTAAGAAGTAAAGTGCTGCTTTTAATTTTCACAGTCATAATTATTTATCATTTACATCATTTATAGATTGACATCCACAGAATTTAGCATATTGGGAGTGTTGTTGGGGCAGTTGGTACTTGGAGGGGTTGGGGAGTTGGCCCTGTGATCGGTGAAGGTACCATTGAGCTACTCATGAGCAAAATACCGTCCGCAAGCACATTTACAATATTAGTGTCTCTGAATTGTAATGTGTTATATGACTCCTGCGTTACTTTTGCGTTACTTTCACCAAAATAACTGTTGCAGTAGGACTTGGCATTGTAAAATGCTAAAATCTAGTTTACTGCAGTTTGTTCTACATCCAGTGGAGGGCGATGTGCTGTAGCATAATGAGTGTAGCTCTTTTACTTACACTATTTTTCTGTTGTGCCAAAGGTCTTGTGGTATTGGTAATTTTTTAATTAAAACAAAACAGCACCAAATTTCAGGTTAAACGTGTGTTGTAACGTGCATTACAATATGTAACGAGAACAATATGTAACAAGAACAATATTACTGAAAATGCTTTCAAATGCCTTATATTACGGCATTACAGCAAAAATAATACATTACTGTAATAGTACTACTTTTGTAACGCATTACTCCTAACACTTCCCAATGCTTATTTTTTACCTTTCGCTGTCTTCCCTCTCTTGTTCCTCAGGACCAGCAGAAGGCAGCAGTGCTTCATTCTCACTCGTGTTGTCACTCGTGTTGCTCCAGCAGGGGCATCTCCAGCACGAAGCCTGCATCACTCGTCTCCTGAAGGCCCCCACCGCCGCCACCTTGGCCCCACTCCCGCTTTCCCGCGTCCCCCACGTCACGTTGTTCATGTTGACGATGGAATAGATGGCCAGAATTAGGTAGCCGCTGGGGATGCAGAGGAAGTACAGAATGCCGTAGACGACCAGCGGGAACTCCTGAGGATGCAGCGCTGCAGTGATCATGTACAGCAGCGTCATGCTAATGAGGAACAGGCCACTGGGGGTCATAAACGTGCCCTGCTTCACTATGTCACCTGAGAGAAAGGAAAAAATGAGAAAACAAGTGATCACATGTGGACATAAAATATAGTATAACATACAAATATGTATATACAGTATATATAGCAAAAGTATGTATTCATATTATACTACATATAAATACAGTATGTACAATAGTACCATATAATAATAAATAATATTATAAACTGTACACATGTACAGTGTACACTATGTATTTTATATATTCATTTTTATATATATATTCATTCATTTCTATTGTATTTCTATTCTCTCTCTCCTTCTCTCTCTCTATATGAATTTACATATATAAATTCACTTTTTATTTCTTTATTTTATCAAATATACATGTAAATAATACTCCTCAAGATTAAATACTGATGAGTTCATTTGAAGAAAATGACAAAATATGAAGAAATGAGGTGTGGATCAAGTATGGTAATAAATAAATAATTAAATGCTGTATTTATGGAATTGGAATATATCAAATTAAATTGTTATTGCACAATTATATTAAATAAATTCATTAACTATTTCACACTGTAACAGTATAATTATTGGATTTTTTTATCTGTTAGTTTATATTATAACTTAATTATATATTTTTGTTTTATAATAATAGAGTTACATTTTTACAATTATAAACGCCCTTTTTTGTTTTCCATTTCTTTTTTTTTTATAAAAAACCACTTATTTTCAGAGGTCCATACATAAGCTAATTACATGATACATTACCTATGATGGATAGAACAGTTCCAGTCATGAGGAAAGCGTACAGAATGCTCATGACGGCTGCTATCTGGATCTGTGTATCGGACTTCAGCTTGAAACAAAAGACTAGGTAGACGGTAGGGGGCACTGTGGCTAAAACAAGAGCGGTGTTCTGCTCGATATTGAAAATAAAGGTAAAGCTCCCTGCAAGAAATAAAAAAAATATATAAATAGATGTTTAAAAATGCCACATAAAAATAGCAGTAAAAATCGGTCTAATTTAACAGTCTCTTCACCTGCGATCATCAGGCAGATGGTGGCGGGCCCCAGGATGGAGGCCCCCATGCTGATCACCTGGTAGACTATGTAGGGTTTGGAGATGGAGCTGTTCCTTTTCGAGGTTTGCCCCCCTGAGCCCAGCAGGTCAATGGTGTTGGCCATGGTGGACGGTCCCCAGCGCCGACGCTGGTTGTAGAACTCCTTGAAGTCCTGGGGGGCGTTGGTGTAGGCGTCCGAGGCGGCGTTGTACTCCACCCTCCAGCCTTGTTGCAGCAGGAGAGTGCACAGCCAGCGGTCTTCACCTTTAATCGTGCAAAAAAGCATGTTAATTGCTTTCGTAGTTTTGAAAGGAGTAAGTAAGTAGTCCGTCCCTCCAGAATTTCGTGGATCTTTTTTGAAATTGTTGTGGCCTAAAATGCCTGGTTTTGCAGCTTTTCTTAATTTCTTAATTAAGCTGGTTTTGCAGCTTAAAAAATTGTGATGAAAGTTGCGGTGTTTTTAGGCGTTTTGTTGCAATAAAGTTGCAGGAGCAAGTCAAAGTTGCGGAAAAATTTGTGATTTTGCCCCCCTTTATAATGATTCTCTAATCATTTATTCAAATGAAGGCAACCACTATTATTTTTATTCACCATTAATCATTTTGTTATTTTTTAAGGTAAATGTGTTTTTTTTTAATCACACGCGTTTCCTGAGTCTTCTAAACGTAAAAAGAAGTGAGTATGCTGATGTATGGGTCAACATTTTGCAGAAACCAACAATGATTGGTCAAAAATTGCAAAAAAGTTGGTCAAAATGGCACAGTAGTAATGAATTTGTGGGAATTGGCTGAATTTGCGTTAATTGCGAAATCCTGGAGGGTCTGAGTAGTAAGTTTTATTTGTATATGACATTTACAACCTTCACAAGTGCTTCACAATAAAAAGAAAAAGAAAAAAAGGTGCACTAACACCAGTACCGCAATACAGAGACAAAACAAGACAAAAATACAGAACTCCCTAACTGCTATGCTACCAACTGCCCCCCTAAAGTTGTGGTTCCCTAACTTCTTTGCAGACCCCACTTTTGTAGATAAAAATGTTTCAGATAATGAATGAATGAACAAATTATGATTTGTCGTTATTTGTGAATAAGCGAGCTGTACATGCAGCAGCAGTTAGTACCTTGATCGTACTGCACATGATGGCTGGCCTCTGTAGCTTTAGTGGTGTATCTCTTCATGACGTTGTTGTCCATCAGTGCTGCTCCCCTGAAGAGGCTGAAGCAGCCCGGACTGCACAGCACACATCCGAACACGTGTTCCGCCGTCTTCTGCAGCCAGTGGCCCACTGCGTACTCAAACTTTTGGTACCACACCATGGGGCCTTCACACACATCAGCGGGTCAGTCATTTACACCGGGTAAGAACATTTCTGGGTTTTATGCTGTACAGTATTGGAGGTTTACAACAAAGTGATCATTACATTATCCATTATTTCTTAAATATGTAGTTAAAATATATTGTGAAAATCACACAACAATAATTTCACATTAACCTTTAACAAGTTACTTCCCGAATGTAATACATTGTAGATTACTAGTTACTGTTATTTTAAAGTACTTCTTTCATTCGTTCATTCATTATCCAAACTATTTAATCCCACCCAGAGTCGTGGGGGGAACCGGGAACTACAGGCACAAGGTGAGGACCAACACACCGCAGGGCACACACACACTCACATAATCACACTCCCATTCACAACTTACGGGGTCAATTTAGAGTCACCAGTTAACCTATATTGCAACACTGGGAGGGCATGCAAACTTCACTCAGAAAGGCCTTACTGTCGACCCGGGGATCGAACACAGGACCTTCTTGTTGTGAGGTGACAGCGCTAACCTCTGCCACTAATACCACTGTCTCTGAATTGTAATGTGTTACACGATTCCTGCATTACTTTTGAGTAACTTTCACCAAAATAAGTGTGCAAGTAGGACTTGGCATCGTGAAATGCTAAAACGTAGTTTACTGCAGTTCATTCTACATCCAGCGGAGGGCGATGTTTTGTAGCACAATGACTGGATATATACACTATGTAGCTGTTCTACTCTATTTTTTATCTTTTGGCTAAAAGAAACATCACTAAATTTTGGGTTAAAAGTGTGTTTTAAATTACATTGTGCTTAATTTCAGCACAAACCAAACCAAAACCCAAATTTAGCAATAATGCAATGCCTTATTAACTGATGTACGTTATTAATGAAAACACAGCAGTTAGTAAAGCATTGCATTACTGCATTACAACAAAAAGTAATACATGAATATAATTACGTTACTTTTGTAAGATGTTACTCCCAACACTGGTTATGACCAACTTGACTTGAAGTCGTGAATGCCATTGGTCATTTTTGACAATTTTGTTTATTTCATAAGGTATTAAAGCTACACATATAGTGAGTGATGGGGAATATAATAATCACTTTGTGGCAAATTTAATTCCAAATCCAGCAGTGATGAAATTTAGATTTTTAACACCAAGTGCTTGCCTGATGTTAGTTAATGAGTCGAGAAAATATTTCTTGTTTGATTTGAGCGATAAGGACTTACATAATGCACAAATACAGTATGTAGGAGAGAAAGTATGCGTTAGAGTTGCGGTGCCGAAAGCGCATTATCAGCTCATCGTACCCATGCCAGTGGGATGAATCCTGCCACACGCTGCTCCCACTTCTGGGTAGAGCTTGAGTCTGTCGATCAGTAACATCACCGCAGAAGGCTGGAAATCTGTGTCTCCATCCAGAGCCAGAATGTACGTGTTCTTCTTCTCTTTCTATAATAATTTTACACATTTACAGACTGATTAAAGGTAGTCTGTCCAGTATCAGGCACCGTAGCTTTGAATTTAGCAGCAAATCCGGAGCTTTGTTATAAGACTGTTTGCTGAGCTGCCAACAATAAACAATAAATTACTCAGTAACACTTTAATAATCATACCAGGTTCATCAAAAATACAATAGACGACACAAGCTCCACAAAAGTCGCAGCCTGGCTAGCATGAACAATTTGATTGATTAGTATTATCAGCAACAGAAAATAAGTTTTTCTTCTTTAAATAATATACTGTATGGTTCAATGGTTTGTCTTATTAAAGCCAACATTTGTTTTATACTATGTCACAAGTCATCATTCCCCCAGTTTCTTACCTTTATTTCTTCTCGCAGCATGTTCACATCCTCACCTTCCTCAAACTTCTTAAAGTACTTGCTGTTAAGTTTCCAGCCAAGAAGGTAGTACAAGTACATGATCTGATAATAATAATAATAATAATAAGAAGAAGAAGAATAAGAATAAGAATAAGAATAAGAATAAGAATAAGAATAAGAATAAGAATAAGAATAAGAATAAGAATAAGAATAAGAATAAGAATAAGAATTGTGTGTCCTGTGGTGTGTCGGCGCCTGCCCAGGGTTGTTCCCCGTCTTGCGCCTGTAGTTCCCAGGATGGGCTCCCATTTGGGATTAAGCGGTTCGGATAATGAATGAAATGAATGAATGAATAATAATAATTGGAATTCTCACCTGCGACCACCTCTTTTTGTGGCGGATGAGCTGTTTGTCTTTAAGGTGAACCATCATGACGTTGCCTTTGGGGAGCGTGTACTCGAGACGGCCCCCGTACGGGGTGCTGATGATCTTCTGCTCAGGCAGCTGAGGCCTCTTTTTGAAGATGCATGGATCATCCTCACTGAAAATACTGAAAATCCATCACAAGTGTTCAGTTAGGTTTCATTTATATAGACATGGGCAGTACATAAACTGTATTTATGTACATCATAAATACGCTTACTAAAAATATTGACCATACGCTAACATTTTAAATGTCCTAAATATCTAAATATACAAATAATTGTCACAGAAAACCTATTAAATATAAAATACATACAACTTATTTAATATTTCCTTTTTTTGTTTTAATTCTTTTTTATTCATATATTTTATATATGTTTGTATATATTATACATAGGTTTGAGCAACATGCATGCAATAAAATAATAAAAATATAATAATAATAAAAATTGCCTTGATATACTGCTGTGTGTATATATATTTAAACAAATAAAAAGATACAATTTACACATTTTTTTATTTATTCACATAAATATTAGCTATTTATAAAATAGTTTATATAAATTCATATAAACAAAACATAAAAGTATAATAAAAAATAAATAAAATAGAAAATCTATATAAATATATGAATATATATTTAAAATATTAAATTGAATAAAAAATATATAATTAAAAACAATTCAGTTAATTAAAATATATACAGACAATATAATAACAAGGTAGATTTATGGGATAAAATAGAATAATGTATCTATACACACACACACACACACACACACACATTGCAGTAATGCATACATGTATACTTCTCTGATCACTTCCACCAGAGTCTCTGCATATTCGTTTACATGCCGTATCTTGCCCTGGTAGGCGTCCTTAAAGGCATCGTCAAAGTAAATATGGAATTCGAACACGGCATCGTTGATCTTGTTTATTTTCGGCCGGTATTTGTCAAGCCTGGGGAGGAAAAATTTTTTTGTACAAACACAAGGCCATACAAACACCAATATTACGTACTTTCTTAAATTTGCTAATGAGAAACTGAAGACATTCACATGGCACAATATGATACAACTGTGGAAACCATATTAACCTAACGTTACTCAAACAGGCATGCCATAAAATTGGTGTTCGAGCGCTCATCAGTAGAATCTGTTCTTACAAAACAAATATTAAATAAAATCAAAATCTGAGTTTTTAGAACAATTTTCCTCTTTAGACCAGTAAATGAGGCTCATAGTTTGTATGTAGTTTTCTACGTGTATTTTAATTACCTGAACATTGAGATTATGATTTTCATCATTTCATCATAGGTCTCGTGCCACATTGTTGCACACAGGTAGACGGTCACCGCCTCGTTCAACCTGAACAGGAGTAAAGGGCACACTGTAACCAACAGCTGTAAATATATTGTTATTTCCCTACAATATTTTACTGTATTTTGATTCCTTCATTCATTCCTAAATTATCGCTTAGTCTCTATCGGGGTCACATGAACCGGATGAGTCTGTCCCGGGACTTCGGGTGTGAGGCAGGTGCACACACTCTCACACGAACATACATACACACCTAAGGGGGCAATTTAGAGTAACCAATCAAGTCATTTTTCTTCACTTTCTTCATTCAAGTATGTAAAAATATTGATGAACTGCTTCTGAAAAAGTAAATATTTGCAGAAGACAACACAGCATACTAATATAATTTTTTTTCTAATCATTACACTTTATTTTGTAATGTTTCTATAATTTCTATTTCTATAAATACCAGATACAGTATGCTTGCTGTAAAAATACAGAATGTGGTTATTTTTCTCTAAATTTACAGTGATTTTATCACAGTGCAAAGATAATTTTGCACTTTGTATTTGATCATTTAATCATGATGCAATATAGTGTCACATCATACCTTCCTTCCTTGACTTTCCCTCTGATTTCAAAACGAGTGTTGAGCAACATGGACTGCTCCAGAAAGGCGCCCTCGTACATCTGCTTCACGAACAGATCCTGAGTCCGTTCGATGCGTTGGATCTGAAGAGACCAGACGTATCCTGTGCACAACATGAAGCCGAGCCACCAACTTAAAACACACAGCGCCAAAACCACCACTCCTGCTGCGTTCATGTCTGACACAACTTGTCTGGCACAAAGCGTCCCCGTGACGTCGGGTATCAACGAGCTGACCCAATCGGGACTGTAGTTCTGGGCTGGAAAAGGCCTGCTGTCACAGAAGGTGGTAGTCGAATTTGTCTTCTGGAAAACGGTGGCAAGGGGAGTCAAAAAAACAGCCATAACGGCCACAGATGCTATGTACATGGGGATGGCAAAGCAGCGTCGCAGGGCGTGCATCTTACACGCCACCACGACGAACCATCGACACATCGCTGAAGAGAAGATCTGGATGGCAACCAAACCGAAAACGACGTTTCTCACAGTTTCCGGAACCAGGGTTAGGGAAGTCCAGCCTGATTTCTGGCTAAAAATTCCACGAACTCCCACTCCGACTGCCGTGATGAGGACTTTCACCAAACTCGACAAAATGCAGACCACGTTGCGGGATCTGGCGACGTCGCTAGAGATCTCCTCCAGAAACGAGATTCGGAAAAGAGTGCTGTAATTCTCCCACCAATTCAAAGAAACTAAAACGGTTCCAACAATCGCCAGGCCAACGCTTGTCCTCACTTGGGAGGAACTGTTTTCCATGACCAAGTAGCTGACTATGAAGAAAAGGTGTCCCAGAAGAATAAAGACGATGGAGCCGATTGGTACCAGAATGAACTTCTTCCTCTCTTTTGCCAGAATCTTCACCTGGAAAGCTGCCGACAGGATGCTGACGCCATTTAAGATCATCACGTTCGTGACGATGTCGAAATGTGGCATCGCCACCACTGTGAGAAGCACCTCGCCGGCTGCAACCACAGACTCGATAGTCAGGACCTGCAAAAGAAAGTAGAAGACATTGATTCATTCATTATCCGAACGGGTTAATCCCAACTGGGGTCGTGCAAGGACTGGAGCCTATCCCAACAAGGCGGGGACCAAGGCTGGGCAGGTGCCACACACACTCTCACTCACACTTTATGGAGCCAATGCTTTATCGCATGCTTTTGGACTGTGGGAGGAAACCGGACCACCCGGAGGAAACCCACACGAACACACACACAAACCCCACACAGAAAGGCCCCACGGCCGACCTGGGGCTTGATCCCAGGACCTTCTTATTGTGAGGCGGCAGCACTAACCACTCCGCCACCGTGCTGCCCTTTAGTGACGCTTTACAACTTAAAATCAATGTGCCTCAATGATTTCTTTTGTTTGCAAAATCAATCAAAATGGATCTTATATTATCTGGGTGGAATGCGCTTACCCATAAAACAGTTTTCTTGGCCGGTTTCACTGCACTTTTAAAAATGAACTTCCACAGACTCTTGATGAGAAGCAGGACGTTTGGTCCAACCAGAACACAGCCGACGCCGAGCAGCGTGCTCTGCTTGTGTTCTGCAGGGACGCTGGTAGTGGCATTGCTCCCGAGTGTTACCAAAAGCAGAAACGAAGACTTCACAAGCAGAAAAATTGTGTTTTCAACATTAAGCATTGAACATTTTTACATGCTATGAAAAGAAAGAAAATGTTTGTATTATATTAGGATCTGTTCTGGCTGCATGTCTTAACCTAACACTTGATAATCTCCATATTAAACTGTCTATTTTTAATGGTAAATTACGTTTAAGTTTAGTGGCAAGTATGATGTGAGTTTTTATAGTAATGCAGCTCACCTTACTAATCAGCGCAAACGCAAACACAAGTACACCAACAATGCTGCAGCAGATCAGTTTCATAAACTGCAGTCGCTTTTTGGGTTTTTGCTCATCTTCGATGATGGGAACTTCTCGGCAAGCGTCCCACGATTGCCTATTAAAATGCAATCACAAAAATCTAATCATAATCCTTAAGACTTTGCACTACATACTGTATATGAGGTGAGATACTGTTGCAGATGAAGTAATGCAAAATACCTAACATACATAGAAACTTTGCATTCCTATAATGGAGTATTTACACATTATAATTGATTGGAATGTCATATCTGAGATTAACGATAAGATTAAGATAAACTTGGTTTTATCTTTGACTAGACTAGACCTGACCAGCTTTGCAAGCTATAGATAACAAAATATTTTACTAATATACCTGTAGTTGTTTGCTTTCTGAAATTCCTCCATTGGTGTTCACTGCAATGTTGCGAAAACCGTTTCTCTGAAATCTAGGGCTACAACCCGAGTTTTTAAAATGTAGGAGGAGGCTTACTAACACCTGCTATCATTTTGTGTACGTGGATTAATCTCCATTCTACAACCATGCATCACACCCTTTTTACTTAAATTATTCAGGCATGCCTTAAAAGGAACAAGGAAGAAGAAGTGGTACAATGTAAAATCCCAGTTTAATACTCACAGTAATGATTAGCTGATGTACGTCTGATTATAACTATGGATTGAGCAAATATTTATTTCAATCAACAGGGTTTCTCGTGGCCAAGGACTCACTGTGTTTCTTCTTTTAAACCTGAATTTATAGAGGTTTTTCTCCCCCTACGGCCAGCAATTTAAGGTGCCCAGTTCTGGTCCGGGAAAGCCTGTATCCTGAAAAAAATTAACATCATACCAGGTGAATTAATTCTGGTGAGCTTCTACCTGAGACGTCAAGGTGTCAGTATTCTGACCGGCTCCAGGATACATGATAATCTATATTCAGTATCTAACCGCATTTTATGTCAGAAGTTAGTTCACAGACAACATGAGTACATGCTAGAGGGTTAGTGCCTTTTTTGGTGCTTTTACAAAGTAAGTATGTGGGGTAGTTGGTCCTCTAGATGCTCCTCAAAGAGGTGGGTGTTCAGATGACGTTTGAAGACAGTAAGGGACTGATGGCAGGAGGAAGTTGGTTGCACCACTGGGGAGTCAACACTGCAAAGAGTCTTGATGCATATCTTCCTCTTCTTATGAGTAACATTGATTGGAGACAAGCAGTGCTTAATGTTCTAAGAGAACGGGAAGTGACACACTGCTTGATCAGTGTTGATAAGTAAGCATCTGCAGTGTCAGGGGAGTTTCTAACCTTTAAGGACACCCTGGGTTTAGCCCGGACCGGATGTAAATTCAATGAGGAGCTGAAGATTTTTTTTACATTTGTATACAGTATTTTAAAGCTGTTATAGTAGACTACAGACTATAGTAGACTGCCTAAACGATCATTTAATTTGATGGAATAAATAAGCTAAACAACTATCATTAAACAACAATTATTTTGGCTATTTGGGTTAGACTCAAAATAGCCTGGGTTGGTAAAATCGGCTGGCGACGCTCCTGTGCAGCACCATTCTTGATCTTGAAGGTGAATGTTAAGGATTTGAACCTGATGTGAGCAGCCACAGGTAGCCAGTGCAGGTTCCGTAGTAGTGGTGTGGTATGGAAAATTTAGGAACATTGTAGACACGTCTCAGAGTTGCATTCTGGGTCAGTTGAAGTGGTCTAGTTGCCTTCAATGGTGGTCTTGCCAGTAGAGAGTTGCAGTAAATGTAAGTAAGTCCGACTTACATATGAACAGATACTGGACGAGTAACTGAGTAGCGTCGGCGGTGAGAAAGGAACGGATCCTTCTGTGGTTGATGTCCTTCTGAAATACAGCTACAGTATTTAACAGGTGGAGTAACTTCAAAAGGAAATTTTGGGTTAAAAATGTTGCTCACAGGCCCAACTGTGGGTCTTTTTTGGGCTCTGCTGAGACTCAAAACTCACAAGTGGCAGTAGGTGGCGTAACGGTAGGGTGTTTGCCCCGTGACCAGAAGGTTGTTGATTCGAATCCAGCACCGCTAAAATTACCAGAGGTACTCATGAGCAAGGTACTATCCCCAAGCACTGCTGCCCTTCTTAGCTGCCCACTGCTCCCTCATGGATGGATCCAATGCAGAGGTCACATTTTGTTGTGGTGTTTTCACGATGACAAATAATCACTCACTTTCACAATCTTACTTCTATTAAACCAGAGTTTTAGTCACTAAACCCAAAACTCTAACTCTTATTTTTTGAAAAAACTAAAATAAACCAGTGTATATACATAGTGAGAAACTAAAATACACCAAAAATACCAAAATTATATATATATTTTTTGTTATAACTGTGTGGGTGTGCTGTAAAAACACTTAAATAAATTTTTAATGAATAAAATAAAAGTCACAATGTTTCTCATTTTGCAGAACACAAATGCAATTAATACAGTAAAGATAAAGATACTGTAATTCTGCTTAATCAAACACTGGAGTTTGCATGCTCTCCCCGCGTTCGCGTGGGTTTCCTCCGGGTGCTCCGCTTTCCTCCCACAGTCCAAAGCCATGCAATATACTTTAGGTTAACTGGCGACTTGAAATTGGCCCTGTAATGTGTGAATGTGTGTGTGACTGTGTGAGTGTGTGTGTGCCCTGTGGTTTGTTGGCGCCTGCCCAGGGTTGTTCCCAGCCTTGTGGCCGTAAGTTCCCTGGATAGGCTCCGGACCCCCTGCCACCCCAGTTGGGATTAAGCGGTTTGGATAATGAATGAATGAATATGAACACTGTGTAAAAGTCTCAAAAATAGTTTCTTTATATTTTGCAAGAAAAATGAGAAAAGCAACAGTGATTTATTGCAACACGTCCAAACATACATGTAATCACTGTTCATCAAGAAATAAAGGAGGGTGAAGACTTTTCCACGGTGCTGTATATCAACATTAACACAACTCATGAGACAGAAAGAGAGTGTGTTCGAGAGAAAGTTATAATTTAAAACGTATACTGTATATACACATACACACATGATGAAGATGTGTGCATCAAAAGCATTGTGCATCGTGACTCCACGTGTTAAAATACAGGAAACAGGTTTGACAACACAGAACCAACACAGTTTCAGGTCTTTTTTGAGAAATAATTCTTTGGATTCAAAAAACTCTTAGTAAAAGGTCAGTATTTATAGCTACACTTTATAGACTGGTTTCTTGACCATGGATTATAGTCTTAGTCTTGGACTAAATAGTAGTAGTACCAAAGAAGGTTTACCATTCAAACTCAAAGCTAGTCTAGGACTAGGCCTAACCCTCGACTGGAAAAATTGACTCTATGGAGTCTCTAGCTTTGAGTTTGAATGGTAAATCTCCATTGGTGCTACAACTTACTCCAAGACTAGGCTTAATCCATGAGCAAGAAACCAGCCGTATATGTTTACATTATTCAATGATTACAGGTTCTTTTGTGAAATATTAGTTCATTTGATGCTGAATGAAGCAATATTTTTCCCTTTCAATGGAACATCTGACCAGATTCTTTTTATTCTTGCATTTAATGGACCATCATTACCTTTTGTCCACTTTACCGCTAACAGCAAATTTCTGCAGAATGCTGACAATACAGGGAGCTACAATAAAGAGAAAACTGACCAGTTTGACAACACTAAGGTGAAACCTTTTTTAAAAACTTGAGATAAAACCAAGAACTACCTTATACAGAATAGTGTCAGTTTTCTACTGAAAGAATGTTGGATTACTGCCTCTCCTTACCAGGTAAAGCTGTTACCTCATCTATGAGTGCAAAATAAAATATGAAAAAGGTAAAGCAGGTGGTTCATGCTTTAATCTAATTTACGGGAACCTAAGCAGGAAGAAAGAGTCAACAAGAGGGGAAAAAATGATTAAAGGAAATATGTTACAAATTGAAATGTTTTCCATGCAAACCAAACTATTCACATTTATTTCTCATTTGCAGTATTTCTCAGTGTCGCATGACATGCACGAGAGGCCGTTAAGTCTTTATTGCAGAACATAACATTCTGAACATTCTCATGATGTGTTTATCAAAACTCCATATGAACTCTGCAGTAAATAAATCCTTCTCTTTCTAAAAAAATTGGATTTTTTTGTTCACATCTCCTTGTAAGACTGTATGTACCAAATCTCTTTATTTTTGATATTTTTGCAATGTAATTATTACATTTTTAGTCATCTTACATGTCCAAAACCATGACCAATAATAACCTACATATGAAACTTTGCGTATTTTTTATGGAAATCTGTTTTATTTACATTACGCTTAAATATATTTTTAATGAATAAAACAAAAGTCACAATGTTTTTTTTTTAATGTTTGTGGTAATGCAGTTGGTATTGGTAAAGATACTGACTGACAACCTTGTGTTAGAACTGCATATGAACTAAATAAATCCTCTTTTTAAAAAAGTTGAATTTTTGCCTCCATCTCTTTGTTGTCTTACTGTACATCCCAGATCTCACAGAGCAGAGGGTCATTTTTTGAAATCTATTTTTAGAGGTCTTCTTATTATATAACTGGCACTATAGCAAAGAAAAACATGTTCAGACCTCTAGGGGCGCTAAAAATGCTACATAAATTTAAGCAGTCTGATTCAATAAGACGCTAATTATACAATGCCACTATTTGCACAATAGAGGGTGCTAAAAATGCTACATAAATTTTTGCTGCCTAAACCGTAAGTCGCACAAAACGGAAACTTGGTCAATAAGTAATAATATGCAAATGCAACTTTTGCTTGGACCCCACTTTTTGCCGTTTGCAGCTATATTTTCAGTTCTAATTATTAAATTTTTAGTCGTCTTGAATGTGCTAACCCTGACCACTAAAAACCTACATATAAAAATAAATCCTTCAATTTTCAGAAGAAGGGATTTTTTTCTCCTTCTTGTGCATTTTGTTTTGTAAATTTTGTCATATTTATGTTATGCAGGTGTGCTGTTGGAACAACACTTAAATACATTTTTAAGGAATAAAATAGTCACGTTTTACTTTTTGTAGTAATGCAGTCAGTAAAGGTAAAGATACAACGTTCTAACCATGTGTTTATCAGAACTGCACTTTTCAAAAACGTCTTTGTGATTTTTTCCCGTCTCCGTCTCCTTGCTGTGTCACTGTACATCCCAGATCTCACAGAGCAGGGGGTTGATTTTGTGGTCGCTCAGGCGCCACGACTCCAGCATTTCGGCGTGGTGATGGTTGAGGGTGCGCAGTTCGGTCAGTCGTCCTAGCAACCGGGCAAATTGCTGGGGCTCGTGAGGGTGTTGAAGTTTGCAAAATTTCTTCAAAACCTCCAGCATGGGCTCCTGGAGCTGCTCCACGGCCTGCTGGTCCTTCACATACGGCCGGTCTGACGGGAGAGAAAAATGATAAACATTATAAACAAGGTATAAGATCAAATTAAAAGTAGCTAAGCTAAAGCCTAGCTACTGTTTAAATATAGTGGTTCCCTACACTACGGGCGATATGACCTCAAATAAAAATCACGATTAAATGAACATTTAACCTCAAATTCCAATTAACGGACGATTATTTAGATTTTCGGTTTTTTTGTTTGCTTTTTTCCTTTTTTGCCTCTAATCGTTCACTAACAAGGTTTGCACTGTTAATATGTACTGTTACTAAGATATTTATTTCTGTCACGATGTCTACTGTAGTGCAAGGAACTGCAGGCCATGATTACCAGGTATGTTCAAGAACTAAAAAGGGCAAGGGCGGCACGATGGCGCAATGGTTAGCGCTGCCGCCTCATACCGAGAAGGTCCTGGGTTCGATCGCCGGGTCGACTGTAGGGCCTTTCTGTGTGGAGTTTGCATGCTCTCCCCGTGTTGGCGTGGGTTTCCTCTGGGAGGGGGTGTTTCTGGTTTCCTCCCACAGGGTGACTCTTAATTGGAGTGTGAGAGTGTGTGTGTGCCCTGTGGTATGTTGGCACCTCCCCAGCGTTGGGTCCCGCCTTGCGCCCCCAGAGTTCCAGGGTTAGGCTCTGGTCCCCTCCGCAACACCGTTGGGGTTATGCAGTGCGGATCATGAATGAATGAATGAATGAATGAATGAATGAAAAGGGAAATGACGGCCAAAACTCAAAGTTACCCTTCTCAAAATATACAGGACAGGACACACACTGCACTGAGGTGAACACGATGGTGGACACACAAGGAACAAAGGGAGAAACACCATCTAATACTAACAGAAAGATGATAAGGGACAGGACTAATCAAAAGGAACAAACCGGTCAGAAGAACTAAACACTAACTGGAAACATAAACAGAAAACAACGGGTGAAACATTGGACCAATAAGCAAGACACAACGTAACCAAACTAAAGCAAACGGGGGGGGGGGGTCATTGGGGGGAACCGGAGCCTATCCCGGGGACTGACGGGCGCAAGGCAGGGAACAACCCAGGGCAGGCACCAACAAACACACCACAGGGCACACACACTCACACATTCATGCCTTACAAGGCCAATTTAGAGTAGCCAATTTACCTATATTGCATGCCTTTGGACTGTGGGAGGAAACCCACACCAACACGAGGAGAGCATGCAAACTCCACACAGAAAGGCCCCACGGCCCCCCAGGACCTTCGTGCTGTGAGGCGGCAGCGCTACGCACTGCGCCACCGTGCCACCCAAACAGCTGACTAATTAACCAATAGAAAACAAAGAGGAGGTGGAACAATGAACTGACTGACTGACAAGAGACCAGGGCCCTCATTTATCAGTCGTTCGTAGAAACTCTCCTAAATTCCATCCTACAAATGAAATTTAGAATGTTCGTAAGTACAACAAAATCCGGATTTATCAAACGTGCGAAGGCCAGTCGTATGCATGTTTGTAAGTAACAACTGTTGATAGATCCCACACGTTCTTACTCAGCTGCCTAGTGCCCGTTCAAAGTCATTTGCATTCAGAAATGCCCTCAATTGACCATATTTGGTAACACATTCTTTAAAAACCATGCAGAAAATCCTTGTTTTTTTCCCGAAATTAATGGCCAAGAGATCAAAGAAAGAAACTTCAGCGAAACTGAGATTGAGGTCCTCGTTGCCGAGGTTGAAATGAACCAAAAATTGCAGTTTGGTTTTCTCAGCTCCGGGGTAACCAATAAAAAAAGAATACTGGCTGGGATAAAGTGACAGAGGCAGTAAATGCAGTCGGGTCAGAGGAGGGGTCCCTGTCAGAAAAAAAATGGTTTGATATCAAACTGAATACGAAAAAATGGCACACAGACAGGACAGATCTGCTACCGGGAATGGACAGAACACTACTGAGCTGATGACATTTGACACACGTGGATAATTGAGACTTTAAATATTGCAGTTATTGTAGTTATTGTTCTACCACTAGATTCTGTGCGTACGCATGGTCAGAGCTGTTCTTATATTTAAGAACATTTCTAAGTATAAGTACAAGATGGTAAATTCCACACTTTGCGTGAAAATGTTCTCACGCAAAATAATACGCACAAATCTGTGCGTAAGAATGGTTGATAAATGAGGGCCCAGAGGTGCATTTCCCAAAAACATAGTTGCTATTGGATACGTTAAAAAATGTGTTTTCGGTCAATTGGAAGTAGGGTGAGTTACTGTTCTGGCCCATATTATCTAAGACGTTCTGCTCAGCATTAGGCAATAAGGAAAAAGAAAATATTTTTATGGCTTGGGATTAATCCCTTTACTCATCATTAACTACTACAAGGAATGATTTGATAATATTTAACCATGACACAACAATTACGAAGAGGTCACCTCATCTTATTTCAGTTCAGGAGAACACCTGAACGTCATTTAGAAAAGGTTTTGGACACAAATCTCAAAAGAATGAAATCAATGCCAGACAATTGTTGCACTGCTACTACACATTTGCACAACTACTGAACATTGAACATTCTGTATATGTCACTGATCGCCTTTTCTAACTGACTGCGTCTGCACAAATTATTAAAAGTATTGCACAGACTCTAGTTTACATTTACGTTTACATTTACAGCATTTAGCAGACGCTCTCATCAGTGCTTTGTAGTCCACGACTGTTCTTTGATCTGTAAAGTTATGTTTAAAATCAACAACTGTTGTTAAACCAAGTTACCGCCGACTACGTTTTACACTTTAACGAAAATGGGTTAGAGAAAACGAAAGTTCACAGACAGACATACATGTTAGTTGTTTTTTTTTGTTTGTTTTTTGTTTTCTTTTTTAGGGGTAAGACAATGTAAATAGTAAGGGGTAAATTATTCCCCTAGATACTCTTTGAAGAGGAGCGTCTTCAGACGACGTTTGAAGCAGCAAGGGACTCAGCAGTTCTTATGGCAAGTTCTCCACTGCTGTTACAATATCTGCACATACTTGATCCTACTTGAATGTTATCTCAGACTTTATAAAAGATACCGTTTTATTTCATAGACTGTATAGGATTTTTCACATTGAAACTGTTACTGACCTCATGCACATTCAGTGTAAAAGACAACTCCAAGATCATAATTGAAGGCTGAGTAACACACTCCTAATTGTCTCTCTTTCTACTTCTAGTTTAAAGTGTATATTTTATATTTTATTCATATATTGCTTATTCTTTGTGCCTTACTTGTTCTTTGTTTCTTGTTCTTTGCACACAAACACGAGGAAAACACACAAACTCCACACAGAAAGGCCCTGCGGCCGACCCAGGGACTCGAACTCAGGACCATCTTGCTCTAAGGCGTCAGCGCTAACCAATTCAATTCATTTCAAATCACGAAAAGCAACATCATTTTACATGTTTTTTATTCCTGATTCCAACCAGAAATTTACGTGAAAAACAATAGAGCTCCTGTGTAATCTAAAGTGGCGTTAGAATATGTATGCTGTCTGATCAGTTTTCACTTTGGATTAATGCTATGTTGGTGGCGCAACGATAGGGTGTTCATCCCGTGATCAAAAGGTCGCAGGTTCGAATCCAGAACCAAGTTACCACTGAGCAAGGTACCGTCTCTAAGTACTGCCCATGTGAGCTGCCCACTGCTCCTTCACGGATGGGTCAAATGCTCAGGTCACATTTGGTTGTGGTGCACTTTCACTTTGTTGACACAGAATCAATGTATCAGTGTTGATCAAAGTGTTACACAACTACAACAGCCTTTTTTCTCAGCTTATCAGAATTGCTTAATCTCTATCGGAGTCAAGGGCACTGGGGCCTATCCCGGGACCTCGGGTGCGAGGCGGGGACCAACACTGAGCGGGCGCCAACACACCACAGGGCGCACACTTAAGGTTTCAAGGTTTCAAGGTACTTTATTGTCATCAGTCGCTTTATACATGTACAAAGTGTGATGAGACAACGTTTCCCCATGGCCCCGGTGCGACATATAGTAGCACTGAAGATTACATTCAACAAGCAACACAATAAATACAGAACGAACGCAATAAATACAGTAAGAAAGTGAAGTTAAGTGAAGAGACGGAATGTAAACAAGTATTGCTTAGTGTATGTTTTTAAGGCACATTGGCAGCATCAGCATCTAAGCAGCTTATAACAGATGGAGTGCAAGAGCATTACAATACGAAACAATCACAATAATCACAATAAATAGACAGAACGATAAATAAATACACAACACTCCAGCACTATTTGAAGGTGGGGATGTAAACCTTAATATCTGAAATTGCACATGATTATTATACTGCACAGGTTAGATGTAGAATTGAAGGCATCATTGGAAGAAAGGTGAATTTACAGTTATTGTATTAACACTAGTGCATCTGAGTGTGCCTGATGTAAACAGTAGACAGTAGGTATGTAAGGTGCAGGTGTGAGGGGGTTTGAGCATGTGGAATTGAGGTATTTTAAGAGAGCTCTGATATTAATGTGCGTTCAGAGTCCTGATGGCTTGTGGTATGAAGCTGTTACACAGTCTCGTGGTGGCAGATCGGAAGCTACGATACCGTTTGCCAGACAGTAAAAGTGAACTGACTCCATGTAGTGGGTGAGAGTGGTCCTTCACTATGTTTCCGGCTCTGTTGTAGCAGCGGGTCTGGAAAAGGTCTTTCAGTGGGGGTAGGGGCACACCAATGACCTTCTCAGCGGCTCTCACTATTTGGTGTTGCAGTCTGAAACTTTACAGTTCCCATACCAGACAGTGACTTACACAAACAATGGGGTCATTTAGAGTAACTAATCAACCTACGCTGCATGCTTTGGGACTGTGGGAAGAAACTGGAGCATATTTGGAGGAAACCCACACAAGCACAGGGAGAGCACGCAAACTCCACACAGAAAGATGCCACGTCCGACCCAGGAAACAAACTCAGGACCTTCCTGCTGTGAGGTGACGGCGCTAACCAACGCAACACTGTGCCGCCCCTCTCACTAAGAGATTAAAATGAAGAACAATCTCGTCTTTAAGTAAAAAGACTTCCTGTTCAATATAAAGTGATGTTACAATATGTATGATGTCTGGTCGATGTTTTTATTTTGGATTGATGCTTTAGGCTCGTTAATCATAGAACTGATGTATCGATGTTGTTGATGTATCGTTACAGCTCTAATAAATGTGCAGTTTTTAGTGACTGTATTTGAGAGAAGAGTTGTGATTGTGTAAAGGACAGGTTTGTACCTGGAGACAGGATGGTGATGGCTGTTAGGAGAGCGTGTTCCTCCTGCACCATCTGCAGCTCACCAATGCTCTTGTAGAAGTTGAACATGGGTGTGATGAACTCCTCAGAGATCCCTTTTGTTAAAATAAAAGTTTGGTTTTATGACTTATGCAAATGAACATCCCTGATCACAAAAACACAACGCTGTAATGAGTTCCGAGGGTGGATTTCAGTTATGACTCTGATTCTAATCAGAAAAGATGAAGGAAGTTGTAAAGAAAGCATTTACATCTGTTTGATTTTGAGTCTTTATGGTAAGAGCAGCCAAACAATCCCTTAATTCCAAGAATTCAACAAGTGAGTACGTGTGTACGTGCATGTGTTAGCGTGTGTGTCTGTGCTTGTTTTTGTGTTAGAGAGTGTGTGTGTGTCTGTGCTTGTGTGGTATGCGGATATATATGTGTGTGTGTGTGCGCTTGCATGTCTGAGTTATAGTGTATGTGGCTTGCGCATGTGTGGTGTGTGTGTATGTGTGGGGTGTGTGTATATGTGTGTGTTTATACGTGTACATGTGTGTATTTGTGGTGTGAGTGTGTGTGTCTGTGCTAGTGCATGTGTTAGAGTGTGTGTGTGGCTTGTGCATGTGTGCTGTGTGCGTAAACGTGTGTGTGTTTATATGTGTGTGTGTCTGTGTTTGTGTGTATGTGTTAGAGCGTGTGTGCATGAGTGGTGTGTGTGTATGTGTGTGTGTGTGTGTGTGTTTGTAGTGTGAGTGTGCATGTAAGTTGTTTGTGTTTCTATAATGATTGTTGCAACTGATTTTTTTGACAACGATCACATTAAAGAGGTCAGTGCACAACTTTACACATATAGAAATATAAAGTATAAAAGCATAGAAGCTCAAAATCACACACTCAACCCTGTTTGCTAAGCATTTTTATAGTGCAATTTGATATAATGAACATTTTGTACATTTTTCTAAACAATAAAAATGGTGATTTATTAAAGAACAATAGCTCATACACTCTGTTGTGCTCTGAAACCGCCACTAGAGGGCGCCGTTGTTGTCTCCCACAATTCCGCATCATCTACAGCTGCACGTTTCCAAATTCAGCTGGACTCTCTCTAACACCCCTCCATTTGGAGCTTGTCTTTCAATGGGGCTTGGCGTTTTGTGCGAGCGCTCTTTGTCTTTACCATTATCATCGATATAATTATTATTCTTTGTTGGGTTTTGAGAGCCGAGAGCTCTTTTCTGATGTAAAGCGGTGATGGTGAAGAGCCATGAGGTGGTCGCTGTCTCATTCACACGGCCAAATTGGGAGAAACCCCTTCAGTAAAGGTCACAAAATGCTGTCCAGTAGGGAGGAAAAAAACCTCATTCTACTTACAGCAGTATTCTCTCAAACGCACCTTTTTCCAACTCTGATAGAGACGGAATGTTAGCTGATAAGTCCATTTACCCATACAGTACCTGCCTTTAAAGAACAAGGCGCATTGCACTTTAAATAAATCATTTCTACCATAATATTCACATGTACCGTCACGGTCTTAAAGTAGAAAACTTAGTAGAACATTTTTTTCTATATTCTTCTGATCTTTTTGTATATATTTTATTTTTACTCTTTAGTTTTTTTGTTTATCCTAAGATTCTTTAATTTACCCTGTTGTTAATTTTTAATTTCTAAATTCTATTTTTTGATTTTAACACCTTTAGGGTACATTTCACGACATGTCGTACTTGTACAATTATGTATGTGATAAATTAATTTGAATTTTGGATCTCAAGCTGTTTTCTTTAGGATTCATTAAGAACTAGGTGTTACATAATACTTAATATTTGTGCAGCAGGATATTCTGAAAAAGTAATATAATTTTAAAAATGTGGAACATGATGTTAAAAGTAATAATTTTTTAACAGTGTAACATCAACCCACAATAAGACTCAACACCGGGACAGTTGGTAGCATAACAGTTGGGAATTGTGATCGGATGTTCGCCAGTTCGCATCGTGGACTGGTAAAGGTGCCGCTGAGGTAATCTTAAGCAAGGTATCTTCCCCGAGCTCTGCTCCACGGGCACTGCCTATGTCAGCTGCCCACTGCTCCTTCAGGGATGGGTCAAGTGCAGAGGTCACATTTGGTTGTGGTGTGCTGTGTTCACAACGAGAAAAAATCACTCAGGTGGAGAGTATTTTGGTTTTTGGCTTGTGAAGGTGAGTGATTATTTGTCATTTGTGAAGACAGCACAGCGCAGCACAGTTTGACCTCTGCATTTAACTCATCCGTTAAGGAGCAGTGGGCAGCTAACAAGGGCCCGGGGAGCAGTGCTTGGGGACGCTACCTTGCTCATGAGCACCTCAGTGGTAACTTTACCGGCCCTGGATTCAAACCTGCGACCTTCTGATCACGGGGCAAACGCCCTACTGTTACGCCACCAACTGCCCCATGCAGCTGACCCCTCCGTGAACGCCAAACTCAAGAGCAAGGTACCGTCCTCAAGCATTGTTCCTTGGGTGCTGTTAAAAAGCACAGACACAGATGGGTCAAATGCAGAGGTCACATTTGGTTGTGTCGCACTGTGTTCTGTGTTGTGTTCACAAATCTGTGGTGTGTTCACTTAGTCTTAGTCAGCCAGTCCCCACACTGATTTTAATCACAAAAATAAAAACACGGGCAACGATCTTAAAATCAGTACCAACCCACAGCTTACAATGAAGTCTAGTATGACTTTAGCTCCTAGAAATGCAATCACAACTTGGAAAGAATACTTCCAGATATTCATTCAAATCCTTTCAGATGGAGGGATAACCTTCATCACTGTTTTCCAACCCACAAAATAAGGAAGGGTAGGATGAAAACACACACACACACACACATCAGCACACACAGACACTTCAAACTGGAGAAATGTCAGAAGCGTGGAGAGGCAGAGAGAGTGGGACAATAGACCTCTCGATGTTTAGATAGAGAACAATGGCCTCTTTAGACGGACGCTCCCCTTCTCTCCCTGACTGGCCTTTGGTGCGAATATTTCGGCGGGGAGAAGAGAGTGACGTGCTGAAGAGAGTGAATATCAATCGAGCTGGGCTGAGCTGACAGCGCTCCGTCATCCGTCAGAGGGCGGAGAAAAGAGAAATGTGAATTTTTTTAATGTGGAAGGAAAGTAGTTTTGTAGGATTGAGCTCGGACGTTGTTCAGACTGTTCCCTTGCAGTGCTAAATTTTAAACGGTAGCTTTCAAAGATACAAACTTAACTTACGATTAAAAGGACCTAAACTACAACCACGCTACTGTTTTAATATAACAGTTAGCCACCCTAAAGCTACAGAGAAAACCACAACCGAGCGACTTCACAGCAACGGATTCCTGCTTCCATATTTGACAAGCGGGACTCCATCCTCCGACTTGGAAATCAAGTTTCTATCTTAACAATTTTGTCGCAGCGCATCTCTCCGTCTTCCAGTTGGTAGTGGAACGGTTAGGGCGTTGGCATTCAGCTGAATTCTAAATAAAGTGTGTCCATAAATCCAACGACAGGGTTGCATAGCTTAAATATTTGGTCAGACAAGCTTGAACATTATCAAAAATCTGTTTTTAACTTACCAGCATGTCATCTTGAGGCAAAAATTTTTCATCTTACTTTTCGTTAACAAAATGACCGCTGCTAGACACCATGCGTATCATGCGCTGTAGAAAAATTCACTTTTCCTATCATGAACGTGTCTTCATTGGTGCAGTTGGTGGCGTAACGGTAGGCTGTTCGCCCTGTGATCAGAAGGTCGCAGGTTCGAATCCAGGGCCGGTAAAGTTGCCACTGAGATACTCATGAGTTGTGCTGTGGTGTGTTCACAATGACAAATAATCACTCACTCACTTCATCTGAATGCTAGGAACTGTACATTGTTATGCAATTTGCTGAGCAGTGAACTGGTGTGGAGCTCGTGGTTCAGAGTTCTGTGAAACTCGATGCAGCGAGAGGTTTCAGTGCAACTTTACAATGTAATCTACACCGCTGCATAATCAGGACAAAGCCAAGCAAATTCCCTAAGGTACTCATTTAGACTCATGCATTACTTATTTTTACCCAGCATTCAGCAGAGAAGGGCTCATGAAAAGATTAAGGGTCGTCTCTCCGGGAGGTTTAAATAAGCGTGGACGTTTAGAAATGTAAACATGCATTTTGATGTTGTGACTGCAAGGATCCAGAGCATCACTACTTTTAGGGCCTGTATCCACCAAACATGTTTTTTGTGCTGAGATGCGCCTATTTATAACGCAAATCCTATGAGCTTCAGCGTTCAGAGTGCTAAGCGTCTTCAGTGAATAAAACGCAGGTGGAGACGTTTTTTTACCGCAGCGCTCAGAGCGCTTAAAGTTCAAATCTGTTCAACTTTTACACCAGTGCTGGGCTCGTCAATGTCACGTCTCTTTTGCTAGCCAATAAAAATCGAGGATGGGGCGGGACACACACAGTCAAGAACTCACTAACAATAATAACGGCTTATCTGGAGCAGCTGGAGAAGCTAACTAGTTCAAACGCTGCTCCTAATGCCGAGATGCAATTTCTCTTCATTGTAAAGATAATCTCTTTGATGTCGGCCAAACTACCGATCTCAAAGGAACACGTTACAATGTTTACATGAAATAGAAACAAACGCCAAAGTGACCGATGGTGCTTAGTAACTTAGCAACAACAAGCGCTGAGAGAAAGTGCTCTAAAAGTGAGGTTTTGACCGCTCTCAGTGCAAAAAATATGTTTGTTGGACACAGGCCATTAAGTGAGTGAGTGATTATTTGCCATTGTGAACACAGCACAGCACACAGTGCACCACAACCAAATGTGACCTCTGCATTTGAGTACCTCAGTGGTACCATTACCGGTCTGGGACTTGAACTGGCGACCTTCTGATCACGGTGCTACAATCTACAGCCAAGCTACTGTGTAAATATACTCGTTATCTACATACAAGATCCTGATCAAATTACATCGATGCTATATCACAGCCACAGATTTTTGGTGGACTCCGTCCTTCAACTCCATCTCGCAGCTGCCAAGAGCGTGCTGTAATGCAATGAGCGCACACCGTGTGGGCACGGTAGAATTTAGCACCAGTCAGAAACACTTGCTAGAAAATACACAATTTTTTGTTACGATGCCACATTTTGTCTTAAAACTTTGCGATTTGAAAAAAGTTAGTTTTAAAAGTAGCTTTGCTACAAAAAAAGTTGATCATAGTGGTGCAAAGTTTATTTAGCTACTGCCCAACATTCAACTGCTGTTGATACAGAGACAGAGGCCTCATTTCATCTTAACAAAAGTCTACATCAAATTCATAATGTGCTCCTAAATTTTGCACTTATAAATACAAAAGTTTACATTTAAACAGTATAGCTTTATGCAACTGTAGAATTGAAGAAAATTTAATATGCTAACATTTAGCACAAATACAGTTTGCAATAAATTTTGCATAAGGCTGTATTTCAGCATTTCATTCTTACCTAAGTAAAAATCTCACAAGATAATCAAGTTGCTATTTGTTAAAATAAAGAAGTTACTTTTAAAGCTACACCATTTTAAAAGTGGCTTTGCTACAGATAAGCTACTGAAAAAATTGTTAATTTAGTAGAATCACAAATTTTAATTCACCATCCGTTCTTAAGAAGACATATGCTTTTAAAACACACAGTTTTTTTAAACAAATATTTGTTCTTAGGTAAGAACAGAATTTTTGAACTTACACAATTTTTATTGTTGTTTAGTTCTACAGTATAATATACTATTTCAATGTAAACATTCATTGTTATAAGAATGAATTTGTTCACAATTTAAAAACACATCATGAATCTGATGTAGAATTTTCTTAAGAACAACTTTAGTGAGTGAAGCCCATTGATTGTACATTGTGGTGTTTTGTATAAGAGATGAAGCGTACCGCTCTTTCTTATCCGCTCCTCCAGCACTTCGGAGTGTCCCTGAGGCATTTTCTGGGTGAAAACTTGAGCAGATCTCAGGAACATGGCTTCCACCGCCGAACCCTTCAGTAGAGCAATCTGGTCCTCGTGGTCTAGAGACTGGAAACCTGATTACACATCACCAAAACATGTAATCAGATGTAATTAGCAATGATTTGTTCAACCATCACATTTATGGCATTTTACCGTTTTAGCAGGCATTCTTATCCAGAAAAACTTTCATCTCCTAATTACTCAGGGAACCAGTCATGGTAGTCCTGGAGGTAGGATTTGAACCTCTTGATCCAGAGGTGAGTATCCATAACCACAAGACCACCACCACAACCTCCCCTCATTTTAGCAGATAACCTTACCCAGAGCGACTTTCATCTCCTAATTACAGGTACAGTCCTAATTAAGGGTCTTGCTCAGGGGTAGTGCCAGAGGTAAGATTTGAACCCACAACCTTTGGGTCCAGAATCGAGCCGCCACCACCACCATGTAAGCAGAGGCTCTTATCCAGAATGACTTCCATATCGTAATTACATGGACAGTGTCCTGGAGTAACTTGGGGTTTAGGGTCTTGCTCAGGGACCCAATGATGGTAGTGCCAGAGGTAGGATCTGAAGCCACGACCTCTTGGGCTCCTGAACTATTAGACCACCACCAATAATCCCATCACATCTACATCTTTCAGCCTATTTATCTGTCACTGAACACGTTCAGATTCACTATAAAACAAACACAAACACTACATTTAAGGTTTAAAATATCTAAACGACCTTTTGACAAAATCCTATTCAAAGTCCATTAACTTTCGAAGCAGAGACAAAACATGCGGATTCACTGTTCAAACTAATAAAGAAAATCAAAGAATAAAACCAAGAAATACAGAGAAAAACATATTAATAGCTAATTAAAAGTAAATTAATGACATAGAAATATGATATAGAAAATTTGAAATATTTAAAGTATTTTTTTAAGTTTTCAAAGTCTCCTGCATGAAGGAGCATATTGATCTTTGTTATTAATTCAGCATATGTATTTTTTAAATTATCACGTATACAAGCACACACAGCTGTACGCGTTACTCCCTTTGTTACACTGTAATCATTATTTTCAACGTTAGGTTTACAGTATATTACTGGAAGTTTGCTTATGATTTAAAGCCTTTCGTTAACAAAGTAGAGTATTTAACAGCGGTGTGAAAACACAGAAAATTACTGTTAGAAGATATCTTAAAATTATATTCAAACATCATTTATAAAGCAACGAAGAGAACATTTATTGAAATGAATCTCAAAAATGACTTTCCTTACCTGGGATGTTTTTAGTGAACTCAACCAAAACCTGGACGTGGCTTGTTGCCATCTCTGTTAATAAAAGAAAGTTCTCCTCTTTGTTGAACTGTCCTTGCAGCTGTAGAGACACGAGGGAACAAACCAAACTCCTCTTGCTTAAGCAACTCACTACTGTGGATATTTTATTATGCTAAGCGCTGATAGCAAGACTTACATAACCACAACTCAACAGTGGCTAGCAGTAGCATAGGTGAAATTCTATCAGTGTGTTTTTATGAATCAGGTTTAACATGTGATATCAAACTTTTACTTATGTTGATTTCTGCACTTTTTTACATAATTCATTACTCTCATTTTAATGAAGTATTCACAATTATTAACGTACCAGTTTTTTGGCCATATCTTGAGGGATGCGGTGTTTGTTGTATGCCTCACGAATATAATTTAGAAGAGTTTGCTGCTCCGGACTTAACTCCACTTTTTCCTAAAACCAAAAACGTGAACGTATTTACATGTAGTAAGTTTACGTTTAAGTGAGTGATTTTTTGTCATTGTGAACACAGCACACTGTGCATCACAACCAAATGTGACCTCCGCATTTGACACAGGGAGCACTGCTTGGGGAGGAAACCTTGTTCGGGAGCACCTCAGTGGTACCTTTGCCAGTCCGGAACTTGAACCATTCATTCATTATCGGAACCTGCTAATCCCTATCAGGGTCGCGTGGGGGTGAGCCTGTAACTGGGACTACGGTGCGAGGCAGAGACCAACCCTGGGCAAGCACCAAGCACTGCACACCAATGGGCCAATTTAGCGTAACCAATCAACCTGAACTGCTGTGGGCGGACACCAGAGCACCCAGACAAAACCCATACGAACATGGGGAGACCATGCAAACTCCACACACACAAAGACCCCATGGATGACCCAGTGATCGAACCCAGGACCTTCTTGCTGCTTGATATCGCTGACCACCGCCTCGTTACACTACTGAATGAATCCGTAATATATGCTTTCTTGCTGCTTTCTGCCCAATGTCAGGCTTAACACAAGATTATCATGTTCGTTTTACTTGGAGACTTTCGAGCCAGTGGTGGTGGCCCGGTGGCTAGCGCTGTTGCCGATCCCTGGGTCGGCCGTAGGGCCTTTCTGTGTGCTCTCTCCGGGTGCCCTGGCTTCCTACCACTGTCCAACTGTGGTAGCCCACTGGCCAGAGTTGTTGGTTGATTGGTACCTCTAAATTGCTCCAATAGGTGTGAGTATGAGTGTGTGTGCCTTGCTGTGTGTTGGCAAGCGCCCAGGGCCGGTCCATGCCTTGCGCCCATTGTCCCAGGATAGGCCCCGGGCCCCGCAACCCCGAGAGGGATTAAGCACCTGGGATTATGAATGAATGAACTTTTGTGCCAGTAAAGATCATTTAATTCCACATGGCATTTTTACTTTGTTAAACATAATCAGGAGTAAAAGTGACAGGACGTGGACACGGGAAAGTCAGTCACTCACATTGTCCTTGAACCCCCTTGATGGCAGGTATACAATAAAATTTATCGCTGCCAACTCGTAATTTTAAGCAGTGCTCTTAAACCAGTAAAGTTACAGTGTAACAAAGGGAGTAACACGTACAGCTCTGTGTGTGCTTTCATGTGTGTGCATGTAGACGTGCTAAAAACACCATACATGCTGAATTAATAACAAATACATACAGTCCATGCATAAATAAGGTAAGGAAATATTGAAAAATATTTTTTAAATATATTTAGATATTTCAAAATTTCTACACCACTTACACCTGATTTATGTCACTGATTTACTTTCAATTTGCATTTTATATGTTTTTCTCTGTATTTTTGTTGTATTCTTTAATTTTCTTTATTAGTTTTATTCTTTTTTAAGCTTTTGTTTTACTTTCTGTTTTGATTGTTCACACTTTGGGAGGCTTGAAAAATTGGGTTTGGGTTTTTTTTAGAAAGCAAAAGTCATAAATACTATTTTATGGTATTTACCAGAAATCCATTAATAAAGATTGATGTTCTACAAACAATATAAAATTCTTAATTAACAACTATTAATACATTCTGTTAGTCTGTATACTTACTTTTAAGCTTTTTGTGGTAGATGTGACCTGTTTTCCTTCTCCACTCTCTCCCACCTCGGTTTCGTCTCCTGTGCTGTCTTCGGTTGAGGTTTTGGTGTTTTTCCTCAGCCGTTTGGATTTACACTGGATCTCTGTTAGCAAACCTAAACAACAAACCAACAACAGAGATGATACTTTATTAAGGGATGTTAATCATTGAAGACGTTCACTGTAAAAGCCTCTTTTATCTCGGACTCCTTCCTGTACCTGAGCAACCTTGTTCCTGCTTATTTGTGTTTGAGGTGATTTATGTTTATACAGCTGTTGATTCTCAGTGGTTTAGATCACTGCTAGTTCAGTGTTTCTTCAATGTGGCTAACGATACAATTTTAGATGTGTTTTTGCACATAGACTAAAAATACTAGTACCAGAAGAGCTGAGCTTTATCATGGTTGCAATAAGTGAGTGAACTTTTGTCATTGTGAACACAGCACAGCACAACACACTAAATGTGAACTCTGCATTTGATCCATCCATGAAGGAGCAACGGGGAAGTTTTTTTAAAAGTAGTGCCCGGGAAGCAGTGCTTGGGAACGATACCTTCCTCATGATACTTTCCCCGGTTAGGGACTTAACCCGGCGACCTTCCAGTCATGGGGCAAACTCACTGACCGTTACGCTACCAACTGCCCCAAGAAGAATATCTATTGTTAGTGTATTTCATCATTTGTATTTTTACTGTTAGAAACAACCCTTAGCATTAATTATACACTTCTACAAACTGTGATTTCTGTCATGTTTCATCTCCTTTCAAGCGCACATGTTGTTTGATGACCCGGTCTCCGTGAACTAGCAAATAGTCACCAAGAGTCGTTCACCACTCATTATATGAAATGAACGAACAAACTGTGAATTTATGCTGCTACTTATGTTCATGCTGATACTCAAGTTTAATTTGTATTGCACGTTACATCTATTTGCACAATATAATCAAGACAGATTTTATCAAACCAAACCAGATTTAATGTCTTTGAGTATTATAGTGGTTAATTTTACTCACACCTTGCCAAGCAGAATGCTTTCTTCTTATTTTTATTATTAAATATTATTTTTATTTGCACTATATGCATGTGTAAGCTTTGCTGTTTTGTCCAGCTGAAAACTAGTCACATTAACATCTTTGCGAAAAAGTTCTACTAGTAAAAATCTACTAGGCTGGAGTATGTGGGATTAAAGTGCTTACTCTGCAGCTATCGTTTTATTTGGGCAGTGCTTCATGTTAACTGTGGTTAACTGTGAGTGAAGGATGATGTACTCAAACATTCAGCTGGGTGATTATTTTTACAGCATTTAACAGCCTGCCTTATCCAAAGCAACTTTCATTTCATAATCACAGGAAGCCTGGAGCATTAAGAGGAGGACTGGATTGGAGGACTCAGGATTAAGGCTCTTCCTCAGTGGCCCATTGTCAGTACTTCTGGCAGTAGGATAAAACAGGATTTGAACCCACAACCTCCTGGTCTATAGGTGAGCATCCTATTGTCTCCAGCCAGAATTGGTCTGTTGGTGGTCTAGTCACAGCAGACTCTCCTATGGATCAAAGGGTTGTGGGTTCAAAGTCTACTTCCCCAACAACCTCTTGGTTCACAAGCACTAGACCACCACTAGTTTCAAACACGCAACAATGATCTCCAACGAAAGTTCTCCGTTGGTGGTCTGGTCGTAGCGTAGTTGCCTATGGATCAATAGTTTGTGGGTTCAAAGCCTACCTCCGCACAACTGTAAGCAAGTATCCAACCACTATGCCACCACCATCACTTCATGGTTTCATTGTGTTGCAAACATTATGGGTGAACTCCAGGGAAGTTCATCCTCACTGAAGAAGAAAAGACTTCAGGGTGAACCTTGGAAACCTTCCAGGCAAGTGGAAGCACAGTGGGAGCAGGCCAAGCGCTGAATACCTGCCGCCTGCAATATTTATTATAACAATAATACAGTATTCATGAGCAACAGGACCTGCTCCTCACTCCACCTGACAACCACATGCGCTGCTGTTGGGCTAATTGTGTTTCGTCACGGGTGAACCCATAAAAATTCAGTCGTCAAACTCTGACCCTGACTGGCACTGTCATCTCATTGTCATTTTTTTGCATTAAAACCCAACACACAGTGCCACTGTCACTCACATCTCCCCCAGCCTTTATTCCACACTGTTTAGGGCTCTGACATGCTGTCTCCTGGTGGCATTCTAAGTATTACCTCCTGATTCTACAATAAAAAACTATCTGCTCCATCTCAGCCAGGGTCCACAATCTGACTGCTGCTGAGTAATACAATGGTATAATGTGTTTTTATGAGGTAGAAATAAGAAATAAGAGAGTGTTATGAAACATTACCATAAAAGGTGATTGTAATCTCCTCAAGTCAACATTTTCCCTTTACATTACAGTATTAGAGATTAGAATAATGTTGCTAATGATCAAGCCATGTTCATCGAAGACCACTGCTTGATGAGAGGTAGTTCGTTAATTATTAGAGAAAGGTTCATGGTGGTTACTCACATTCTGCAAGCATGCCCATCTCTTTGCACTTCCGTAGTCGACATTCTTGGCATTTCCTGCGCATGTACATGTCCATTTCGCAGTTTCCCCCGCTTTTACACTTGTACACAGCGTTCTTTGTTATGCTTCTTCTGAAAAAGCCTGCAGTAGATGTAAAAATGTTAGTGATTTATTATTTAAGCAATCACATTTACACTCACACACACATTTTAATGAGATTGCTGGATACAAAATAAAGCACTGTTTATATTAAGTACTGTATACTTGTTATGGTGTATAGCAGTGTTAGGCAACTCCGGGTCTGGAGGTCTGGTGTCCTGGAGGTTTTCCCTCCTACCTAATCAGGCCATGTCCACACGTACATGGGTATTTCTGAAAACTGAGGTTTTTCTATGTGTTTTGGCCTTTCGTCCACACGTAAACGGCGTTTTGGGTCAGTAAAAACAGAGGTTTTTGAAAACTCCGGCCAAAGTGGCGATTTTTGAAAACTCAGTTTCTGCGTTTAGGTGTGGACAAGAAAAATGAAGATTTTGAAAAACGGACCGTTTTGCATCACACCGTGCACCACTCATATGACGTCACAGTATGCGCCATGTCTACATTAGGTTTTCATCTACAATGCCTGACATATACAAAGTACTGCTGCTCTCAACCTTGTTAGAAGTTTTGGCATGTTTATACTTATGCGCGGAGTTACTGTCCATCCGGTATGAAGGACACAGACATCAGAGTCAGCTTCGGATGCTATTATATTCAACACAGACACAGACGTCCCCCTCCAAGGCTTCTGATTGGTCACCAATGCTATACGGTTTAAGATTATATTGCTACCTGCTGCCTTGGCATGCTTTTGACAGCGTTTTTGTGATTGCGTGTGGATGGAGATATTTTTGAAAACGTGCTCGTGTGGACGCGATTTAAAAAAAAAACGGAAAATCTCCGTTTTCAGAAATACCCGTGTACGTGTGGACATGGCCTCAGTCTCTTCTGGCAGTTATCTACCTGAAACCAGGTGTGAATGTTCTGAAATCCAGTTAGATGGAAAACCTCCAGGACACCGGGCCTCCAGGACCGGAGTTGCCTACCCCTGGTGTATAGTAACACTGTATAACATCATGAAACATTGTTTATACTTTTATACAGTATAACACCCCACATTCTATATTCCTATTCTATACACCTCATATTCTACCTCTAGTTCATTGTTTAAATTTTATAGTCCTTTCGTATATGTATATTCTATGTGTCTTTCTTGCAGCTACGTCATCTCGTCTCTCTGTGTAGCTCTCTTGTATGTAGCTGAGATGACAATAAAGTTCACGTTGACTATGACTTGACTTTGAACACAGTATAACAATATAACCCGCTTGCTTCTTTATGTTATACTGTCTTACTATGTGGTATAAAAAGAAGAAATAAATTGTTATACTGTATAGTAACACAGTACGACAAGAAGAAAATATAGCCACAATCAACAATGAGCGGGGTCCAAGCAAAAGTCGCAAAAAGCTGCACAAAAGCAGCTGATGCAGTAAGCGTCGTGTATCAGCCTGCATAAATTCACGTCGGACTTTTAGTGTCCCCTTTACGCTTTTCTTTAAATGCCAAGCAGCACATCCCTACTTATTGACCATGTTTCAGCTTTGTCCGACTTGTGGTTTTGCATTTTTAGCGACACTTATTCAGATAGTGGCATTGTATAGTTAGAGCCTCTGTGAATCAGACTGCATAAATTTGTAGCGTTTTTAGCAGCCTTAAGGTCAAACCAAGTTTTCCTTTGCTATAGTACAAATTATAGGCTGATCACTACACTTTTTGGCCTATGCCGCCATGCACATTCCTACTTACTCTGAAAATTACAGCTTTCTGCGACTTACGGTTCAAGCTGCAACATCTAATTTTTTAGGAAAAATAATAATAATAAAGAAATAAACGGAACAGTTACAGGAGGATTCCAACTCTATAGTATAATACTTTGTAATATCAGTGGATGTTGTCTGCTCTTACTATACCTCGTTACTATACATGTGTTTCTTTTTTGGCTATACTACTGTATATAGGAACACTGTATAATAAGAAGACACATATTTGTTATACTGTTATGCTGTGTTATGCTACAAAACAGTATAACTATTTACATTTACACATATGCCATTAAGCAGACGCTCTTATACAGAGCAACTTCTATTTTCCTAATTTCTGGAACAGTCTCCGTGAGAGCAACTTGGGGTTAAGGGTTTTGTTCAGGGACTCAGCTATGCTCAAGGTAGCATTTGAAACCACAATCTCTTGGTCAGAGGCAAAGTATCCTAACTATTAGACCACCACCCCAATTAGTTTCTTCTTACTGTGTTACTATACAAAATAGCCAATTTGTTTCACCATGTTATGCTGTGTAGTAACATTAGAGTTGGGATCAAGACCACCTAAACTAAGACCGAGTCCGAGACCAGACCAAGACCAGATTGTGTCGAGACCGAGACAAGACCAAGACTCTGAAGGGCCGAGACCAGAGCAGGACGAGACCGAGTCGAGACCGAGACCGGACCAATGCACATTTTACACCACATGACATATAATGGACCATGCAAAGCCTAAGCAACATTAAACATGTTCATTCAATATTTCTCTCTTACATATCTATAATGAGGAAATCATTTCACTGGAAGCAGTTATCCATTTTTGCGCAGGATTGTGTTCCATATTAGAGTCGCAAGTGCTAACCACATGTGTTTACATCGCGAATAGTGTTATTAATGCCTTTTTCATATACAGTAAGTTCAAAGTCCTGTGATTGTGACAGTATGTGTGTGGTCTCTGTAAGTGAAAGGGATTCTGAGTTATTAAAACACTAATTAATAAACACTACAACTGCCAGTGTCGGTCTCAAAGAGTTTTAATAGTAATATTCTCAGAGTTGTGGTCTCGGCTGATTTCCAGATAAAATCCTGAGTCCTCTCTGTCCGAGTCCGTGACAAGACCGAGTACAAATACAACCGATTCCGAGACAAGACCGAGACTTTAAAAAGCTGGTCTTGAGTACTACAACACTAAGTAACATAGTATCATGAGAAAAAATGAGAATAAATCTTTGTATTACTGTTATACACTATTATACAATATAAAACTATAACCTATTTCTTTCTTCTTGTCATCTTGTTATTTTACAGCATAACCAGTTTTCTGCTTCTCGAAATACTGTGTTACCATACAGCAGAGCCAGATTGTTTAATTTTACAAGAACAATTAAATAACAAGAACAAACAAATTGTTTCCACCTCTGTTAGACCTTGAAACAAGTGTGCTGTGCCCTTGGACCATTAGTGCATCACACTATATGTCACGCATGACACTGTAACACAGACACCGCTGCATTCCCGCCTCCAAGCGGCAGACGTCTGCCTGAGGATGCTTCTGGGACAGGTAATTACACATTCTAGCATGAGTCGATGAACACAATGACACGCATTAACATTTCATGGCGGCACAAGGCTCCTGTTTCCTTGCATCATTATTCAGCAGAAAGCTGAGAAGCAACCAAACCTGGACTGGGCGTGAGGGAGCAGCGAGTCCGGCCAAGTCTCCCGCTCTTACGCCACACAGCCCAGCCGCTGGCCTTTGGGCATTGTCCACACACAGGTGGAATTACACTTCATGCCATTCACCCAACCGTTTTTCCAAAGAGCTAAAATTGGTCCACGGGTTTGCATGCCGTACGATGTGTTTAGATATGAGAGACTGGGTTACCGTGTCAAACATCTTTTGCGGGTTATGTGTTTTATTTAGGTTGGTTTAATGATGCTTTTGTGCTTTTTTATTTTCAATAAAATAATCAGTTGCTCCTGAGTTTGCATGAATAATTTTCTATGCAGTCATGCAAAAAAAATTCTACAAATGTAGAAAGATGACATGTTAAGATTTACTCAAGTTTATTTTTGATTGGGTGCCATCCCAGAAAATCTACAAGATAAGATTGTCACAAGATACTGTAGTCTTCGCTGTTAGAGTAATAATAACATTATGGGAGTTAAATTTGGTTTTGTTCATTTAGTCTTGTTTTATGTTTAAATTAATTATGAGTATTTGGTTCAGCATATCTTCTCACTCTTCCAGGACAGTGATGTGAAGTTTTTTGGTTCTACAAAGACCCTTTCACCCATTGTTTCTTTACAGAACCAGTTATCATGAAGTCAGATACCAGTAGTCAAACTTTACTCCAATACAAGTGAAAGTTGTACAGTCAAATTTGACTGAAGTACTTGTTTTAAAAATACTTGAGTATTAAAAGTACATCTTCTTTCACTGGATTGTTGCATTATCACCACAACACTTATAACACCTAACGCAGCTGACTAGCTTGTAGAAGCTGTAGAATAAGGAATTGGTAGAATTTTCCAGAATCAAACACAACCTGAACTGATAAAGAAAACCAGTCATTAGTTTATTTATTAATTAATCATAAGGCTACACACCCCCACAAAACAGCATGGTAGTGTTCTGACACAGCTCTGGCAGTGTGCACACATATATGTGTATGTTAATCAGGAGGACGGTGCAGTAGCTGTAAATGCAGCTCACAACATAAAATCAACATTCCAACCTGTTAAAACCCAGCTCTACACCTCTAGCTTCATGACTTTCCAACAGTAACAATGTTTTAATCAAGACAGAAAACAGCAGAACTGTGTGAACTTGGTTTTATATTTCCAGTCTACAGACGTGACGTAACCCTACTGATTACTGATAGACTGTCACCTGCCAAACAACCAGTCACGTAACGAGTAACCTTGATAGAAATGTAGTGAATTAAAAGTACAGTTTTTGTCTTTAAAATGTAGTTAAGTGGAAGTCATACGTTTCCAAATAAAATACTACTCAAGTGAAGTGCAGATACTCAAAAACTCTTGCTTAAGTAGGCCTACAGTACTCAAGTAAATGTACTTAGTTACTATCCACCTCTGCATGAAGTGATCATGAAGAATTTAGTGTAAATTGAATTTGTATCTTTGTAATTGTGTTCATTATGTGCAATATGTGATCATTTGTTCACTTCGTTCAAATGTAGTGTTTGGTAAAACTTAACTGAGTCAAGTTATCATTACTTTATATAAACTGCAATAACTGATCTTTCTAAAAGACAGTGGTCCAATTTAAAATTGCACCAGAACAATCATTTCTACACACAGCAACAAGTACATCAGTAGGTTAAGCATAGGGTCAGTAGTCATTAAGGCCATACTTTAACATAAAGCGTTCTTTAAAGCACTGGAAATAATATAAGGTGTTAGTTAAAGAACTCTTTTTTGCATTCAATTCTCCAAAGAACCTTAAACAGCATAAAACAGGTCTTGGTTCAGCTCTTTTTGCACATGATGTCATGTTTCCATTTTGTGTAAAACGTTAAGAAGCGGAAGGCATATGAAAGCACAGAGAGAGAAACTGTGCCTGTTTGCATTATTTCATTAACATTTTACATTTACATTTAGAGTGTTTACAAGGACAGTTTCTCTGGAGCAACTTGGAGTTAAGGGTCTTGCTCAGGGCCATAGTAGAGGTGGACCACCAACACCACCCCCATTGGTTGGAGACAATTTGGAAAGTGTTAATACATTTGTGTGCTGGAAACCAGTGGTGGCCTAGTGCAGCGCTTTCCAATCCCAGTCCTCGCGGAACACCGCTCTGCACAGATTGGAGTTTCCCGACCCACAACACAGCTGATGCTACTGATTAGCTAATTGGCAACGTAGGATCGGCGCGCGGCGGTGCAGGAAATAACGAATCTGCACAGAGCGGTGTTCTGTGAGGACCGGGATTGGGAAACGCTGATCCAGTGAAAAGATACTCGCTTATGAACCAGGAAGTTTCCAGATTAATGGTGGTAGTGCCTGCACTACCACCATTGGGCCCCTGAGCACTACCACTAATCTGTCATGGAACAGAGCAGACGGTTGGCTGTAACATTCACCTTTACATCCTTCGCAGGTGAGAGCGTTGTAGTGGTACCCCGAGGCTTTATCTCCGCACACCACACACAGTTCTTCTCCTTTAATTCTGCCGGGGTGGTTAGGGCCGTGTCTGGGTCTCTTGTACACAGTGGGAACGTGGGACGTCTCCTCCATCTCTGCCTCGAAGCCTCCGTCCAGCGGCCCCTTCCTCAGCTCCAGCATGGTGGACGGCGAGTACCACTCCTCCCCGCCGTACTGGGGGTAGTAGGAGTTTTGGCCCGAGTAGTATGACGGAGATGACATGGAGGGTTCTACCGGGGAGTACTGCATGCTGGGATAGCTGGGGAAAGGCAAGACCTCCTGGTCCTGCAGCAGAGGGCTGCTCTGATCTGCCAGGATATCTGTAAGAAGAGGAGGAGGAGGAGGAGGAAGAGAGGAAGGCAGGGGTGAGACGAGAGGCCTTACAAGAGTGATGGAAAGATCCAGTTCTCTAGTAACAACAGATTAATGGGCTGTTAGGGAAACAACAAACAAACATTTCCATACAGTATTTTTACTGTGTTCTCTGTAAAATACCCAGTGATGGAGGTGCTGGAGGTAGGATGCGAACCCACAGTTTCTTGATTCAGAGGTGAGAACCCTAATCACTATACCACCAGTATCATTACATCATTCAACATTCATCAGTCACCTGTTGCTACATCACCACCACTTCAAAAAGACGTTTTACTTTGTTTATTAGTGTCATTTTGAAGTTCTGAATTACTGCACCATGCACAGTGACCGGAAAACTAGCTGAAAGACTAGTGGACAGTTTTCTGGCAGCACCCAGAGAGCAGTGCTTGGAGACGGTACCTTGCTCATGAGTACCTCAGTGGTACCTTTACTAGTCCAAGACTTTAACCGTCAACGTTCCGATCACGGGGCCAACTCTCTAACCATAACACTACCAACTTCCCCGACTACCAACTTGGGTCAGTACTTGTTTTTAGCCAATGAACTGCATCCAAAACCTTTATTTTATGTTGATTGATTGACACTGATATACAATGCGGACGTAATAACAGTTCTGTCCCAAAATGCTCTACTCATATTTTAGTTCGTACATTTTTCAATCTGCTTCATTGTCTTGTTTCTGCATAAAATCTCATGGTGCATCCCATTTGCCGTTGGTGCTCGATTTCTGAGTCGTTTTCTGGGGGCTGAAGCCGCAAAATGGAAGTGATCCCGTTTCTCGGCCGTCTGACCAAGTATCTCAGTGCAGCACAGAGTACCCCGAGTTCAGAATACAAGATGGCTACTGTAAAGGCTGTAATAAATGCTAACTTACACTGTTAATTGCTAAAGTACACTATGTTAGTTGATAACATACACCATGTTAGTTGCTAATGTACACTGTTAGTTGATAATGTACACTGTTAGTTGGTAACGTACACTATATTAGTTGCTAATGTACACTATGTTAATTGATAATGTACACTATGTTAGTTTCTAATGTACACTATGCTAGTTGATAACATACACTATGCTAGTTGCTAATGTACACTGTTAGTTAATAGCATACACTATGTTAATTGATAACACACACCATGTTAGTTGCTAATGTACACTGTTAGATGATAATGTACACTGTTAGTTGCTAATGTACACCATGTTAGTTGCTAATGTACACTGTTAGTTGCTAATGTACACCATGTTAGTTGCTAATGTACACTGTTAGTTGATAACATACACTATGCTAGTTGCTAATGTACACTGTTAGTTGATGGCGTACACTATGCTAGTTGCTAATGTACACTATGTTAATGGGTAATGTACACTACGCTAGTTGCTAATGTACACTATGCTAGTTGCTAATGTACACTATGTTAGTTACTAATGTAGTTAGCAGCTATGCTTTTGGGAAACGCACCCCAGAACACTGAACAGTAACTTTAGACAGAAAATTCTAATAAAAACGTATAAAAAATTATACAAATCTTCTATCCTGTATTTTTACTGGATGTGACGTAACCTCGTCAACTGAATCTCGGATCCAATGGCAAATGGAACACAGCATCAATCCACTTCTGGAGCCTTGTTCAGATATTTATGAATGAAAGTAAATAGATAGTTGCTGTGAAAGGAAATTCCAGTAAGTTACATTTTGCAACACCTGACACAGGAGTCCACCACACCCTCCAATAAATTCATCAATAATTAACCACACACAAACTTTGTGCAGACACTTACTTCTTTAAGACATACATGGTGCGTTTTCACATTGATAGCCACTATCTACTTTAGTAGAAACATTTGCTACATAGTCCTGCTGTTAAATGGAAAATTATTTGGGTATTAGGTGATTTTCTACCTAGTGGTGTTAATAGGATAATAATAACATTGCTATAGATTTTACAACAAGAATCTAAGAATAAAATTAGCCCAGCATTTCAGTTGAATAATTTTTTTATCTCATTTTTCGTAAGCACCACCATTTGAACAAAAATCATTAATAAAATACCAAAGAAGGTGGGTTCTTCTCTAAATTAAAAAGTACAATTTAATATTACTGACTACCCACTGCATTTAGATTTTAGCATGAAAACCAATTACAGTTCCCATTACAAGATCGTTTGAACCAACCTGGACTTTTCTCCTGCCCCATGGACATTTCAGCAGGATACTGTATTTAGTAACGATCTGCCCGTAGCCCAAATGCTGACTATCCATTAACATTCTCCAACATCATCGAGGTAATGTCTGTCCCTCCACTACCGAAAAAGATCTCGCTCTTCATAAAAGCCTGCCACTGCAGAATGCCTTAAATCTTGGCCCAAGAGTGTCAAGGGGATCAAAGGTTGTGAAAGTTGCTTATTAACCTGATGAACAGATTTCTGTATCTCTATTACAGGTAGCTGGATTATGAGCACAGTCACTTTCACATATGCTGTTTAGTTAAGAACACGATGATATCTCGATCGATATAGATATAGATAATTATCGGTCTCTGTCTGTTCATTGATCAAAGATAAAGTCACCCTACAACGTCCCAGGCTTCAGCCCCAGAATTCAGCCACTGGAAACGCAGATTTCACAACATTTTTGTACTAAACTTACCAAAGAAATGCGAGCCCTCCGATAAGGGGAAGCCATCACTGAGTGGGAGCTGTAAAGGTCCCACCACGTTGACGTCAGGACCGGCCCATTCATTCATCCAGACGCCTGTGTGTTGGCCCCGGGGCCCGCTTCTGATGACTTTAAGATCACTCAGGAGAGGAATGATGGGTTTGATCCTGAAGAGCAAACAAAGAAGAAAGATAACAAAATTGCTAGACGAGGGCTGAGCAAAATGAGGGGCAGTTGATAGCGTAACGATTAGGGTTCCCCCGTGATCAGAGGATTGCAGGTTCGAATCCAGCACCGGTAAAGTTACCACTGAGGTACTCATGAGAAAGGCACCGTACCCAAGCACTGCCCACCAGGTGCTGCCCATGTCAGCTGCCCACTGCTCCTTCATGGATGGGTCACATGCAGAGTTCACATTAGGTTGCACTTGCACTTGGTAGTTCCCGGGATAGGCTCCGGTGCCCCCTGCGACCCCAGGTTGGGATTAAGTGGCTCGGATAATGAATGAATGAATGTTTTGACAGGTTTAACTGCTTTAACGACATAACTTTCCCATATTAAATGAACATTTCAATCAGAATGTTAGTGATAAAGAGTCATGGACATGGAATGTTAGAGTTTATATTAAGAGCTCCGTCTTCTGATAAGTTCATGAGCAGAGTGAGACACAAGCTACTGATCTCAAAAACCTCACTATGTATAAAGCAAATGTAAATATGATTTCATTACATGTATTGTTGTATTTTACATGTGCAGCCTCAATTTAAACAGCGTGAGCATGAGAGCATGTTAATAAAATGTGGACAAATTTGGTTTGGTATTGAATCCTACAGGAGAGAACATGCATCGCTGTGCGGTTTTGATCCATTCTTGTTCTAAAAGAATTCTATAATAAGCAGTGGTGTTTATTTGATGAAGACACACAGTTTATACATGACCAGTCAAAAGTTTGGGCACACCTTCCCATTCAATGTTTTTTTCTTTATTTCCTTTACCATTTACATTGTAGATTCTCACTAAAGGCATCAAAACTATGAATGAACTGTGTAAGGGCTATTTGACCCAGAAGGAGAGTGATGATGGAGTGCTGCGCCAGATGGCCTGGCCTCCACGGTCACCTGACCAAACCCAATCGAGATGGTTTGGGATGAGATGGACCGCAGAGTGAAGGCAAAAGGGCCAACAAGTGCTCAGCATCTCTGGGAACTCCTTCAAGACTGTTGGAAAAGCATTTCAGGTGACTACCTCATGAAGCTCATCGAGAGAATGCCAAGAGTGTGCAAAGCAGTGATCAAAGCAAAGGATGGTCATTTTCAAGAATCTAAAATATAAAACATGTTCTGGGTTATTTCACACTTTTTGTTTACTACATAATTTCATATGTGTTCATTCACAATGCCTTCAGTGAGAATCTACAATGGAAATAGTCATGATAATAAAGAATAAAACATGAAATGGGAAGGTGTGTCCAAACTTTTGACTAGTAGTGTATAGTAAAACATCTCCAAGAGGTGACAAAATAGTTAAAAGTTTAGTTAAAAGTTGAATTTGGGGATTTGCTTGAAATCGTTGCTCAAAAACTGATAAGAGTTTAGTTGCAGAGGCTCTTAAATATAGTTGTTAAATGTGTTAAACAAAACATGACTTCATGTTTACCTTTCTGACTTCAGTGTGTCTGTCTTCATCCCTGACCTTTCCCCTAGATGTAACTAGTAAAATTCGTAGCAACCTTGTTAACGTGTATTTTATTTTAATAACTCTCCAATTTCTAAACTACTCGGAGCTCCACTTAAATTGAAATAAACTACATTATTGTGATCAAAGTTCACTCTTAGAACAAATGTGTAGAACAATTACACAAATCATGGGTAGCACTTTAGTTTGCACGTTTTGTCAGATCATTATGTGTAGTTTTAAAAATATAGACAATATGTGCATTGATTCACAGCATTCAACACAATATGTGTAACCAGGGACAGCACATGTGTTAATGTTATACATGTTTACACATCTTTGTGTTGCCTTTATTGACATTTTCAGTGTCAAAAGTGTTAACACAGTGAATGTGTTCAAATTAACACAAGAAAAGTTGTCCCAAAACTCACCCATTAATGTGTTACAACTTGATACAGTTTTAACACACCTTTTCTAAGAGTGTTCGTAGCACTTTTTCTTGCACTGATACAACATTTTAACACAATCCGTCAGATGATCTAATCGTGGCTACACTGCCTGTCCTGTATTTCATCAGTTTCTATAATTGCACTTTAAAAACGGCTTCACCTTTCATTTAAAACAAAGATTAACAATCTCAACGCAATATAATGAATAAATCTAGGCCACAAGGCCTTCAAACCTCTTCGTAAAATCATAGGATTTGTGTCTTACATTTATTACCGGCTGGATCAAATAAAGTTTGACTTTCTCCAAAGAAATGAGGAATGATTTTAAATATTTAATTCCCCATAAAAAATGCAAATCCATTAATCAACGACTGCTACGTTCTTATTAAGAAATAATGTGGTGGTTTAAGGAGCCAAACTATAGAAGCACAGAATTATGTGAACAAAACTATAATTTATTAACCCTATTTAATTTCCCAAAGTTTCCAGACTAAACGCCCCTTCAAATAACTTTAGCTTTTCGAACGTAAACCTTCACCATGTTGGTAATCCAAATGAGATTAATCAGATTATCACACAAAAAAGTTATGAACTTACTTTTCCTACTGTCCAGTCCTCTGTGTGATAATCCCAGTTGGGCAATCTGTGTCCCTGATAAACGTGGTACCTGGAAGCATCAGCGTTGGAGCTCAGACGTATAAATGCTGCTTTTTGGATTCCAGACGGGACTGTGTGGGGATGGGGTCATGGGGAAAGAGAGCAGTAGTTATTAATTAAACTCGCACTCTCTCTCTCTCTCTCTCTCTCTCTCTGTTCGAGCACTAATAGTCCTCTTCCCTCTGCTCCCCTTCCCAAAAAAATCTCCACACTTCTCTCATCAGCCTAAAATTTCAGCTGACAGCTGCAGAGATACAGTAGCGCCATCACCTCCCTCCTTCAGGGATATCAGTGCAAAGGAGCATCTTCCCAAAACCACACACACACACACACACACACAGAGTAACTCATATGGATATTTATATCCTTATTCTAGCTCATATGCTGCTATCGTTTTAACTTTAAATGAAAGTGTGTGATTATTTGTCTTTGTGAACACACCACAGCACACAGTGCACCACAACCAAATGTGACCTCTGCATTTGGCCCATCCATGAAGGAGCAGTGGGCAGCTAACAAGGGCAGCCCCCCGGGAGCAGTGCTTGGGGACGGTACCTTGCTCATGAGTACCTCAGTGGTAACTTTACCGACCCTGGATTCAAACCTGTGGCCTTCTGATCACGGGGGAAACGTCCTATCGTTACGCCACCAATTGCCCCAAAAACCAGGCAAACATTTTTGAGGTTTTCCACATTTGATTGTCCAAAATGATTTGATCAATTAGTCAATGAACTTTTATGAGTGACATTCAGTCCCTCCATGATTTCGTGGGCCTTTTTTGAGATTGTTGCATCCTACAATACCTGAATTTGTAGTAGCTTTTCTAAAAAATAGCAAAAAAAATTTGCTTTGTTTTAGGCGTTTTGTTGCAATAAAGTTGCGGAAGCAAGTCAAAGTTGTGGAAAAAGTTAAGATTTTTCCCCTTTATGATGATTAATTAATTAATTAAACATGAAGGGAACAAAATCACTATTATTTTTAACCATTAGCCATTTCGTTATTTTTGAAGGTAAACGTGATGCATTTTTATCCCACATTTCCTGCGTCTTCGTAACAAGGAAGTGAGTTCACTGACGTATGGCTCGGCGTTTCACAGGAAACGACAACAATTGGTCAACAATTGCGGAAAAGTTGCGATAATTGGTCAAAATTGCAAGGTCACGATGATTGTCTGAGGTCAGAGACCAGTCTTGAGACCAGTTGTTGAAAGACTCAATCTTGTCATGGACTCAACAACTCGGGATTTTATTTCGAGACCAGCTGAGACCACACCTTATTATAGCACAATATTACTATTAACTCTTTGAAACCGACGCAGGCATTTTGCGTTATTTATTAATTATTGTTTTAATAACTCAGAATCCCTTTAACTTACAGAAACCACAAACATACCGTCAGAATCACAAGACTATGAACTTTTCGGAAATTATATTCATTTCTCTGTATGTGGAACTATTTCAAAGTAATTCCATGCACAAAAACGGACAAAAACGCAATTAAATTATCTGCGATGTAAACACACGTTAGGGCTTTCAACTCTAATATGGAAGGCCATGATGCACAAAAATGTAGTTGTCTTCCAGAGAGGCTCTAAATTACCCAAAACTTTAGTATTTCATCATTTTCAATTGATCAGAATTTGTTTTTTCCATTTTATAATGTTAGTGAGTAACCAATAGGGAAAAATAAATGTAGAAAATGTATTATTTGTTATCAAATATTTTATTCTGTATCCAGACAGATATCAAATGGATAAAGAAGTGTTTCCACCTGCACTGACCTTATTTTTCTACACAGCACTAAGCCATAGAGTGTCTCTGCACAATAACAACTCTGCAAGTCAATAAAACTGTGAGTTGATCTTGAGGAGTGTCTACTGTGGTTTGTTGAGTTTAACATATGATGTGATCAGTTTGTTTAACTGCTTCCAGTGAAGTGATTTCCTCATTATAGATAAATATTGAAATATTATAGAAATATTGAATAAACATCGTTAATGTTGTTTAGACTTTGCATCTTCCACTTATTTGTCATGTGGTGTAAAATGTGCATTGGTCTGGTCTGGTCTCGGTCTCGCCCTGCTCCGGTCTCAGTCTTGGTCTTGTCTCGGCCTCGACACATTCTGGTCTTGGTCAGGATTTGGTCTCGGTTTAGGCGGTCTTCATCCCAACTCTACCTAAAGGGTCTGCACAATGTAGGATTTGATGTAACAGATATGAAAATGTGAAGTTGCCAGATTTACTTAATACTGTAAGTTTCCTAAATGACTTTTAGGTTTAAGTAAATGCATCCAATGTGCTAACGTGACGTTGATCAAAACGTTTAGCGGCATAGATAACAAGATATTCATCTGTTAATCAATGAAAAGTGATATTAATAACATAACCAAGCTGATTAATTCTGTAGCGTGACTCATTCTCATGGCCAGCCCTATCCCAATTTTGTGCCACTTGTACAGATTAATTTAACATCCCAAAGAGACATTCATACGAGCTTTGATAAAGACCGGCATTGTCGTAATTGCGATCAAATCTAAAAACAAGCTCTTAATCATTTACTGGCTGTTGCTCCATCCAGAGTGGGCCTTTCTGAGTCAACACACAGTTTTCTGAAATAAACAAAACCTTTGCCATTGGCTGTCTCTGGCTGTGTTTGTGGCTGTGTGTGTGTGTGTGTGAGTCAGGGCAATTTTGGGGGGAAAACGGGGGAGTGAGTGGCCTTGTGAGAAGGTCAAATCCACAGCGCTACTAAAACACTTCTACGATTCTGTTGTAACATTTCCTCTGATTGTAAGCGCGAGCCAGCGAGGAAAATTAGGAAAAAATCTACAGTTAACATTAAGCATCGTATGGAAAGAGGAGCCTTTTCCCCGAGCAATTCTGTCAAATTCCGTTAAACATTGACAGGATTTTTTCGAGTATATAAAGGGGACGTGGCGCGATCGGCTTGCAGTATAACGTTTTGAAGGTCGCAGGGTTTGAAATTTGATCACATATAATAAAATAGAGTTTGCCGCTTGCCGTTTTAGGTCCACACCAAATCGTAAAAAAGCGAGGCAGGGAGATAAGTCGATCAAACAGCTCTTTAAAGTGAGAGACATCGCCACCCGTAGACACAAGTCATTGAGGACTGCGACTAAACTCTGTCAGTCGCAGCTAGAACACAGTTCATGACCTTGACCTCTCACAAGGCTTATCTTAAAAAAGATGGTGGTGAAGTAATGGTGGTTATGGTGGTAAAGTAAATAACGCTGTTTAAAAAGAAAAGAGAAAGATTACATCTTGTTCCAAATGCAGCAGCAGGAGTACTTAACTTGCACAAGAAGAACTGAGCACTTTAGATCAGTTTTAGCAAGACGGTATTGATTGGCTGTCCACTTTAGCATTGATTTTAAGATACTTGGCACCAGTAATCATCCTATACTTGTGAGTATTTGTCATTGTGAACACAGCACAGCCGAGCACTCAGAGTACCACAACCAAATGTGACCCCTGCATTTTGACCCATCCGCGAAGGAGCAGTGGGCAGCATTTTGGCAGTGCCCGGGGAGCAGCGTTTGGGGCCGGTACCTTGTTCATGAGTATCTCAATGGTACCTTTACCGGTCCAGGATTTGAACTGACCACATTCCGATCACAAATCCAACAAGATTCTCTTTATTATTCATTATGCGTTTCATTATTTCTTCTTCTTCTTTCCAATTTGTTCCCACTTTATTCATCACAAAGTTTTTTTTAATGAATGACTATTGTGTTTCTTTCAGAAGCCCCAAATTTAGGTAAAAAATGTCATTCCCTATTTTGGCCACAAGAGGCATATTAACATTAATTCAACAGCTCATAGTTTAAGTCACGTATAATCTCACTTTTATCCCTTTCCTAAAGAACGACCACACAGTTTCCTCTGACATTTCTGTCTAGTTTTGTTTTCCATCTCATCTTCCTTTTCTTCTTCTAAACTCCTTCCTCAGTTTTTGTAGTAGACACTGTTTATGTCTTAAGATTTTGCTCACTGAGGAGACGTTTACTGTTGCACAGCCCAACACGCAACCCTCTTTTCACCTTCACTTTCAGATCAGAAAGGGTCATCTCCTATATTGACCACTAGAGGGCACCACCATTAAGGTTGATATCCCCGATTTTGGCCACTAGGAGGCGTTTTACTCATTGAGAAGACCAGACTATTGTGTTTCTAGTCAGTAACCCAATGGCAACCCGCTTTTTTCTCCTTCTTTTTGATGTTAAAAAAATGTTGTTCCCCGTCTTTGCCACAAGGAAGCGCCACCATTCAGGTTGTCATACCCTGTTTTGGCCACTTGGGGGCATAGTAACATTGCTTCAACTGCTCACAGTTTAACAGCTCGGACGACTGCGAGTATAATCAGCAGAAACAGCTTTAAACACCCTTTGTTGTTTCTATTTTTGCCATTTTAGCCCTTCCTACGTTGTTTTGAACACAGGAATCACACAGTTACTTCAGGACTTATCTGTCTAGTTTATTTTTTTACTTCACAGTCCGGGTTCACACACTCGGACTGTGGACTAACTGACTCTGTTGCACCACTGCACTTTACACATCACCGCCGCGGTGATGCACTTTATTTTTGCTGCTATACGGACTATTTCCTCCTCAAATGACTGTTGACACAACACTGCAATAAATGTTTTTGCACTGCTGCCACTATTTGCACAAATATTAACATTGAATGTATAAATGGACTGGATATAGAATTCTTTTCATACTATAACTGTTTCTAACCGCCGGTTTTAAAAGTGTAAAAGTCAATTCCACATTGTAGGTAATACTGCATCCAAACTGTCTCTCTATCTACCTCTATTTCTAATTCTAGTTCTAGTTTAAAGTTATATTTAATATTCCATGTCTAGTTTAAAATGTATATTTTGTACTCTATTTATTATTGTTTATTCCATGTGCCTTAACTGTTCTTTGTTCCCTTTTTCCTACTGCACTGTCAAAACTGGAGCCACATCGTCTCGTCTCGTCTCTCTGTATATCTGTACAGTATATAGCAGAGATGACAATAAAGTTTACTTTGACTTTGACTTTGACTTCTTTCGTTTTCTCCTTCACACTTTTTTAACTCCTTCCACAATTTTTCTTGCAGAAACCCAGTCATGTTTAAAAATTTCAGCTAGTAACCCAACACTTTTTCCCATAATTATTTTCAGGTAAACAAACATAGATGTTCCCCATTTTTGCCACTAGGGAGAGCCACCATTAAGACTGTCATTCCTTGTTTTGGCCAAAAGGGGGTGCGACGATTGAGACTGTCATTCTCTGTTTTAGCCACAAGGGGCATATTAACATCAATTCAACCAGGGCTCGCGTTTGTTATTTATTTATTTCATTTATTTGGGGCACAAATGCCCTCTAATGGCACCTTCACATAGCTCATCTATATCGCTGAATGTAAAATGACATAACACTGACAATGACAGAAATAAAACACCAATTTAAACAAATCCTCATATGGCGCCCCCTCTGTCTGTCACATGTTGATTTGACTAAATAATATAAAAAACGTCAGTAACATTTGGATAACGTTGCTATTTCGCCATCCAGTATCACTTATGATAAAAATACATAATAATGTCCTAATATCCTAAACACTGATGGGGGTTTGCTGATTGAGGCAGTAGTTAGGGTTAGGGTTAGGGTTTGGAGGGGCGCTAACATTCAACCTCGTCTAGGGTGGCTAATGGGCTAGAACCGGCTCTAAATTCAACACCTCAGAGTTTAACAGCTAAGTCAACTATAATCAGCAGAAACTTTTTCATCTATCTCAGTAAACATTTTTATCCTTTAATTGCTTTTTGTTTTTGCAGCTCACAGCAATCACACAGTTTCGTAAGGATTTGTCTGTTAATTACTATTTAAAGATTCAAAGAGACAATATATTTCAACTGAATATGTTGCAAGTAGCTTCTTAATATCATCAAGCGCCTGCTTGCTAAACGTTTCTAAATTAAAATACTAGAAATATACAGGCGTTTTTTAATTTTCTTTTTTGTTTTTATTCTTATTGTTTTTCCTATTTAGATGCATTCTCTGTAATGCACTTTCATCTTTACTCAGATACTATATTAATAAAATAATAATAGCAAGGAAAAGCTCACAAAATCAATCAAACTTTTTTTTATTTCCAATTTAAGGGTTGGTTTAAACAGATGCTAAATCATTTCTTGTCTGCTGTCTGGTCGAGACGCGTCACTTGGTTTGGAGGATAAATGTCTCGTTTGTTTAGTAAAGGTTTAAGAATGATAAAGAAAGGATGTTTACATTCACGTGATAGAAAACAGCAAATGTCTGTCATTTCTTAACACCAACTGAGTGAGCCAATTTAAGCAAGTTAGCATAAACAAGGCCGGATTTCTCGAGCAGAACAGCATGATAACATGAGCAGCTCAACAGATAGAGGCTCCAGTTTCTCCAGCATCACTCTTTCCACACTCCGCTCATTAATAACGCAAAACACACTAACAACGCAAACAGACCTGCTCTGAGCATTCCTACACTCAGCGCATGGCCACGCTGGACCTTCAGAAGAGTGTGTGTGTGTTTGTGTGTGGCCATGTATTTATCGCATTGTGGGGACCTTTTCCCCTAAAATCACTTTTATCTGTTTTTTTGGGCTTTGTGGGGACATTTGAGAGGTCCCCTTGAGGAAAAATGACTTTATAGAAAATGTGCTTGTTTTATTTGAGAAACTAAAAGAGGTAAAAGATGTGCTTTTGGTTACTGAGGTTAAGGTTAGGGTTAGGGTTAGGTGTAGGTGTAAAATTATATACATCTAGTCATTATGGGAGTCTATGGAAGGACCTCACAAAGATAGTAATACATAGACTGTGTGTGTGCGTGTGTGTGTGTGTGTGTGTGTGTGTGTGTGTGTGTGTGTGTGTGTGTGTGTGTGAAAATATAAAAAATGGTACTTTAATGCATTTGGGTTGTACATGAAGTATTTCTAAACTTGTTTCAGAAAACCGAGTTTAGGTACTTCAAAAGTGTACTTAGAAATGAGTTTAGTACTTCAAATATTGTCTTTTTTATGAGGTTAGTACTTAAAGTATTGTCTTTTTTAGGAGGTTAGTACTTAAAGTATTACCCTTTTAAATGAGTTTAGTACTTAAAATATTGTCTTTTTTATGAGATTAGTACTTAAAATATTGTCTTTTTATGAGGTTAGTACTTAAAATATTGTCTTTTTTATGAGATTAGTACTTAAAGTATTACCCTTTTTAATGAGTTTAGTACTTAAAATATTGTACTTTTGAAATGAGTTTAGTACTGAACATATTGTCCTTTTTTAATGAGTTTAGTATTTAATATATTGTCCTTTTTTAATGTTTAGTACTTAAAATATTGTACTTTTGAAATGAGTTTAGTACTGAACATATTGCCCTTTTTTAATGAGTTTAGTACTTAAAATATCATCCTTTTTAATGAGTTTAGTACTTAAAATATCGTCCTTTTGAAATGAGTTTAGTACTGAACATATCGTCCTTTTTTACTGAGTTTAGTACTTACAATATCGTCCTTTTTTAATGAGTTTAGTACTTAAAATATTGTACTTTTGAAATGAGTTAAGGACATAATATATTGTCCTTTTTTAATGAGTTTAGTACTTAAAATATCATCCTTTTTTAATGAGTTTAGCACTAAAAATATTGTACTTTTGAAATGAGTTTAGTACTTACAATATTGTACTTTGGAAGTTTACGACTTCAGAATGGTACTTTTGAAATGAGCTTGATACTTACAATATTATACTTTTAAAATGAGTTCAGATTGTACCTGAAACAATAATGTCAAAAATAATGTCATGATTATGCAATTAAACTGGTGAAACATGTATAAAAATAAACTGGTAACATTTACTTTATTCTTTTTAACCTTTGTTACATGTTATAGCTCCAGTAATGGAAATTAGAAGCTTCACATCCATTTAAACAACAAAATGACGTTGATTAGAAGCTGTTATTAAAAAAGAGGCACGTTGCTGGTCTTCTCGAGTTATGATGATCACCAAAACAGCCACAAAAAGCAAGTAAATATCTGAGACTATATCGTCAAATTCTCCAAAAACATACATGCAGTCCACCTTCACACAAACATGGGGTTAGGGTCAGGGCTGGGGTCAAAAACCTCACTGCAATTTGAGCTTCCAGAGAAATAAATTCCAGAATAAAGTGAATAATAGGAGTACAGCAGCATTCTGTTTTTACTTTTTCAGAGTTGATGTGGGTAAAATGAGGCCGGATTAAGGCTGGATCTGACGCTCACAAGACTACGATGAAGGGTTTCAGAAGGAGAGATGTTCATGTTCACAATGAATTCTCCAAATTCACCTTCTATTGCATAGCTTATAACAAGACCAATCTTAAAAACACCAACAGTTTAAAAATTCAAATCCACAGCATATCTGCAGCCAAGTCCAGTCCTCAACTCACATTTCTTCAACCTTGATTAGCCGACGTGCAACTACGGTGGCCGAGAGAGACCAATGCTGCAAAGCAACAACACATATTAATCGAGCCGATAACGCACATGGAAACACACTGCAGTGTGAAGACGCTACACAATTTCATAAAACGCTTTCATCGAAATGACAACACATGCGCATTCAATACACCAAACACATGCAACCACAGACGCTGCAAACACACACAACGCAACACAACGCAAGTGTGAAGCAACACAACAGAACTGTGACAGGTGACAGACAACAGTGTGACAACACAAATGGGCGTTGCGCAACACAATGCAAGTGTGACAACACAAGGAATTGTGATAACTCAGCGCAAGTGTGACACAACACAGCACAAGTGTGACCCAACACAAGTGTGGCAACAGTGTGTGTTACGCAACAAAACGCAAGTGTTACACAACATAATGTAAGTGTTAAACAACACAGCGCAAGTAAGTGTGACAACACAAGGAACTGTGATAACTCGGCGCAAGTGTGACAACATAATGCAAGTGTTACACAAAACAGCGCAAGTGTAACGCAATATAATGCAAGTGTTACACAACACAACGCGTGTGTGACTCAACACAACACAAGTGTGGCAACACAGCGCAAGTGTAACGCAATATAATGCAAGTGTTGCCCAACAGAAGTGTTTCCAGGAGACTTTTTCGGGAAGTCACATGCTTTTTGATTGCCATGGTTTAATGGTACATAGCTATATGTGAGGAACTCATGTTCTCCAAAAACATGTGACCTCCTGAAATAAAATCTCCTGGAAACACTTGTGTTGTGTTGTGTCACACTTGCGCTGTCTGTTTGCAGCATTTGTGAAGTTACATGTGTTTTGTGTATCTGCAGCGTGTCTGTGAATGCGCAGTGCGTTTAGAAGGTTTCGTGTGTGTTGTCATTTTGATTCTGAATTTGTAGTGTTCAGTGTGTTTGTGTGTGCGTTTTCAACTTGATTAATGTGTTTTGTTGCTTTGCAGCTCATTTTTATTTTTGAATTGCCTTGGACTCTCTCAGCCACCGCATGCAACATATGGCATTGGACATAGTTTCTGATTTCTTCAGCATTAGTTTGAATTCTACAAACCCTTTCTAGTTTTATCAAGGTATATAAAAATGGGACAAGCAGTGGCTAAAGGGCGAGCCTTTATAGGCCTCATTCACCAATATCTTCTCACGTTCGGAGCGTGGAAGTTGAACAGACTTTCCATTTATACATAAAGTACAACAGACGTGAGTAGAGTGGCATATTTACGTTAAATGATCAAGTTTTGTTCACAAATTCAAATAATTATCAACCAAAGATAAAGCATTTTTAATTTGGATTTTTAATGCAACTGCAAAACCGAAACACAATAAACTCATGTTCTGCACAAACACACATGCATTAATCAGATTCATTCATGGATTCTGTTCTCACCAAAGAACAAATCTCAAATAAGAAAATGTTGGCGATGGTCAGGATCTTTGTGGTACTATGCGTGCGCGGGTTTGAAGAACAAATTTCCCCTTAAGAGCAGTTGGTGAATGAGGCCCTGTGATCTCTGCACAAAGTCAGTAACTTTCAATATAGACAAATATACAGTATTTGCTGGTTTATGCAGTATGATGGAAGGGAGGAAGGGTTTAAGAAATGAATAATTAGGGGTGTAACGATACGTCAATTTACATCGATTCAATGTTCAACGATCCTACAACATCGATCCAAAATGAAAACACTGATCAGAGTTCGTACACATTGTAACGCTCCTCGTTAAACAAATGCAGAAACATCAGCCGGTGTCATCGGTGATAAAGTCTACTGTGAGGCATTGTTCAGGAATAAAAATCTCAAAACATGTTTTAGCTGCTTTTTGTGATTTGATCTGAATGGAAGTGATTGTGTTAAAGTGATTGTGAATCACAAATGTACGCAGCAGGCTTTGTGATATCGGCAGACGTCAAATCGTTGTCCATTGAATCGATATAATATTGTATCGTGATTAAACTTGTGATTAAGGACCTGTTTACACGTATGCGAATATTTTTATAAACGCATATTTTTTATTAACTGCGTTTACACAACACAGCTTATCTGGAGCAGCTTATTTTGGCTTTACTTACACAGTTTGAATAATTCAGTGGTTCTCTCCCAGCTGTTTTCCTGCACGGTTTATCTCATGCACACGATCTCTGCGTCTCGAAGACGCAAGCATCTCGTTCAGATGCTACCGCTAACGCCAAGATGCCATTTCTCTCCATTGTGAAGATAATCTTTTTTTCGGCTAAACTACTGATCTCAAAGGAACATGTTACAAGGTTTACATGAAACAGGAACGAATGCGGAAGTGCCCGATGCCGCTTTCCGTAACTTAGCAACAACATGCGCTGAGAGAAGCTCAGAGTAAGCGCTCTGGAAGTGAGGTTTTGACCGCTCTGAGCGCAAAAGAACGCGTTTGGTGAACACAGGCCCTTAAAGGCACGCACACAATAGAACTAAACGCATCATCGATTTAAGAAAACGGCGTTTTAGTCGTTTACATGAGTTCCATAGAATCCAGCATTTTGAAACATCTTCACTTTGGAGGGCGTTTAAAATTTGAGGCGGCAAAAACTCTGTTTACGAGGAAAAGGGAGGCGTAGGAACAAACGTATTTAAAAAATATGCGTTAAAAAATTATCCACATACGTGTAAACAGGCCCTTACGCTAGGGCTGGGCAATATGACCTCAAATCAATACCACGATTTACCTCGATTACAAATAAAGATTATTTTATTTAGTTTTTTGTTGTTTGGACATGGTAGTATGTTTTTAAAGGGGATGGTACATGAACACACACTGGGGAGAGCATTAACAGAACTGTAAAAATGATAAATAATCCTCATGGGCAGAATTCTGTCATTTAAAGCTTGTGAATGTCATTCTTTGATTAATTTATGATTAATTGCCCAGCCCTAATTTACACCCCAAATAATGATTTGCTGTGACAGGGTTTGATATATTGCAGTCACGTAATGTCACTTGGATGATATTTTAGTTGAGGGGGGATTTAATGTGTAATTCAGATGAAGATTTCACCGCTCTACACGTTTAGATACCCCGATGAGGGCACGGGGAGGGTAGTCCTGGGCCGTCGCTAAGCAGAGTGTCATTGGTAATGCTCCTGATATTCGCCGTTTTCGTAGTGGTTTGCTTCAGCGTCGTTGTCCTCCTGCATGGTTACGCCTCTGCTCTTTTTCCAGCCCTTCCTGCGGCCGGCCGAGTTGTCCGAGGTTGTCCCGTACGACTTCACCTTGCCCATGGCCAGGGCGCTGTCGCTCTTCGGCTCCGTCTCATCAGCCAGCTCGTCTTCGCCGATGATCCCGCACTTCTCCTCGCTCGTGTTCTCCGGGTCGGCCCAGTCCTGCTTCTCGCCCGACGCGAAGATGGCGTAAAAGACCACGCCGCAGTAGTGCACCATGGAGGCTATCACAAAGACGTGCTGCCACTCCAGACGGGTCTGAGGAGGAAATCGCAAAATGTGCTTTCACTTAACAAACTTTTATTATTTTACTTGATATGTGACCCGATCTGCCGTAATGAGTCGGAAGTCGGCGTTTTATTTATTTAGATACGGGCCGATTATGTTGACAAACATCAAAAATATCAATTTTTCTTTTTTGGTCTTATATGAAAGAAAAGGTCTTCAAAATTAATCTGGTCTCCAAAAAAGAACAATCGATATTTTTGTGATGTTTTTCAACATAATCGGCCCGTATCTAAATAAATAGAACGCCGACTTCCGACTCATTACGGCAGATCGGGTCACATATTAATCTTGATTTATTTGAGCTGAGAAGCAAAATGTGACTATCCACAGAATTCCGTTATAAAACAAGGGACGTTTGTACCTTTGCCAATACCTTTGGCACATGTTGACGTTTTGATGACATTTCACAATTTTGAACTAAACGTGAAAAAAATATTATTATTTTGCCAACCAAACCTCATACATGTAGCTACAATACCTAGTGAAATACCTATTGTGTTCTTTGTTTTGATTTGCTAATGAAGTTCCTAAAACCTGCCCGCACCTAGTCTCAATCCTCTTGGATGCAACCAGAGGCGTCAGAAGGCGTCGTTCCTGACTTATTTATATTGAAACATTAGATAATAGTGCAGAATTTATTGCAATGTGTGCTAACATGTGATTTACACTCCTAGAAATTTTCCGAATAAAGATAACACATACTTTATGTCTGGTCAGCGCTCCCACGATGAGAGGACACACCATCCCAGACAGCGTGCCCACTCCGTTCGAGATGCCCATCAAAATACTGGCGTAACGCGGGGCGATGTCTAGGTGATTCACATTGAAACCTTAAATACACATACACATCGTGATCAGACTTTATGGAGCAATTATCTCAAAAACTTTCAGTATATATTATACATTATATTATATTATTAAGTATATAATTGCATTAAAAGTCTGGGGATATTTCACACTCGGTGGTCCCATGTTACCTGATATAGCAAAGCCACTGAAGCCTACAGCCAGGATGAGAAACGAGATGGCCACTCCACGTGTATGTGAAAATCCCACCACCAGCAACAACGTGGCCTCCATCCCGAAACCTGCAACACACAAAAAACAGAACCTATACTGTGAGTCATGTTAACGTACCTCTTACTTTTACTTCAGTTTTAAAATGCAATTATAAAAACTAATTTTAAAAGCTTCAAAAATAATTTACAGCTTTTCTGAGCTTCCCGGGTTAGTGCCCTATGTGCAGCTATAACTGTGTTTAAGAGTGATATGTAAATACGTCAGTCGCACTGTGAAAACCTCCATCTGTTCAACGTAACAACGTTACCTCTCAGATAAAACTGAAGTAAACGTTTCAAGTAAAATTAAACTGGAAACTCAACATATTATATTAACCTGTTAAGCCGAAATGGCGTTTTGCCACTAGTGCTGGAACCAACTGCCCAGTAATATCAGATCTGCCCCAACTGTGGCAAGTTTTAAACGGATGCTAAAAACTGCACTTTTCTCTGTTGCTTGTCCCTCACTTGAGTGCTGAGCTTATTGCAATATTTTAAATTAAATTAATATTTTTATAGCACTTTTAATCATTTTATTTCTACTTTATCTTGTTTTATTCATTTTCTCATTACTTTATCTTTTTATCTTTACATTTAACTTTTAACAAATTTTATCTTGTTTCTGTAAAGCACATTGAATGACCCATGTGTATGATAATGTGCTCTATAAAAAAACCTGCCTTGCCTTGCCTTGCCTTGCCTAGGCCCTGAGACTGTTTTACAGATTTTTGCACTAAAAAAAATAAAAATAAAATGTGAATATCTCAGCAACCACAATGTCTATTTTTAGGCTTTTGGTATCATTATAAAAGTAACTCTTGTGAGATTACTGTGGAATCAGCATACATGTTACTGGGTCAGAATAAAGGAAGATGCAACACAGCAGAACATGAAAAAAAAATCATGTTCGCCAAAAAAAAAACATATTATCTGCGGAGTCTCGGCTTTCATATGATGATATGTGATATGATCATAAGCTGAACAAAGCAAACAACATACACTAAGCAACCCTACACATGTTTATTTGATATTTCTCTCATCATATGTTCAACATAACAAACTACAGGGAACACTCCTCAAGACCAAACTCACTGTTTTATTGACCTGCAGAGTTGTTAGTATGCAGAGACATTCTATGGGTTAGTGCTGTGAAGAACAATAAGGTTAGTGCCAGACGGAAACACTTCTTTATCCATTTGGAATCCATCTGGATACAGAATAAAGTTGTTTGATAACAAATAATATATTTTTCTATTCATATATAAAGTACAATATTTATTTTTTCACTATTAATTACTCTCTAACATTGGCGCATAATAGATTTCCAGATTAATTGAAAATAAAGAAATACTAAAGTTTGGGGTAATTTTGAGCCGACGTTGGCCTATAAAATGAGCTGCTTTTGGCCTCCCTGGAAGAGAACTCCATTTTTGTGCATGATGGTGTTCCATATTAGAGTCGCAAGCACTAATGCGTGCGACTTTTAAAAACTGGTCTCAAGTACTACAACACTAGTTCCTGTGTGGTGTATTAACACATTCACTCTCATAAAGTTGATGAAATTGCATTAATTATTATTTTAAGTTGACTTATTGACGCAATCATTTTTCACAGTGTAGTCAGTTCTCATATGATGTGAATGAGAGTGTGAACCTTCACTGGTCTCACGATTCGATTCCATTCTGATTATCACGTCAACGATTCGATTCAATACGATATCTCGATGCATCATGATACAGGCCGTCAATTCTTCTACATTACTAAGCAGTCTGAGAGTGGCGGGATAGTATTTTTTGGACGTGAAAGTGAGTCATAATTTGTCATTGTGAACACACCACAGCACAGAACACAGTGCACCACAACCAAATGTGACCTCTGCATTTGATCCAGCAGCATCCAGGGACCAATTTTTTATGGCTTTTTAGATATTTGCATTAAATTCATATTCATAAATTATTCATAAAGATGCCCAAATCATCTGGAAATGTTTTGAAAAATAAATGAAATGAAATCATTTTTAAAAAGTGATTTCAGTAGTGAAACTGGATCTCCAGTTGAAATCGGTTATGGTCTACATTTGCATTGACGCAGAATCGTCCACGTCTGCGTCGCGATGCATCGATTATGTGATTACCCCTAAAATGTGTTTAAACAACATGCTCACCAACCTCCACAGTTCATAATCTTGCGCACGGTGGTGGTGGTGAGAATTTTATGACTCCTCAAGAAATCGGCCAGCTGTCCACCAATCGGCACCACGATAGTCATCACCATGTGGGGCACAGCAGACAGGATGCCCACCTTCGATAAAAAAAAACACATTCATCGCTCATGCAGACATTTCCTCACGTTTGGATTACCATAATACCTTATGTTCAGACATAAATCAGTATTCAGTGTTGGAGAAGCTACGTTTAAAAACTAGCTTGTTAAGCTGAGTAAAAGTATTTTTACTAATTTAATACAGTAGTTAGCTACACAACAAACTGCTGAGAAAAAGTGGGCAATTACATGCAAACTATTTTATTTAGTAATACAGATAGTCTTCGACCTACGATGGAGATGCATGCATTCTTATGACCCCAGTGTAACTTGAAAATATCGTAAGTCGAGGCTTTCTACTCCACCAGCAGCCACAACCACTACCAGCAGGAGACATGTTTGGAAGACATGCTTTCTGCACTAAAAATTGTGCGTTTAAACACCAAAAACACAGAAAAATATGTGCGCTAACACAGAGACAACTGAAGTGGCGAGAGTGAGGCATCTCACAAGGCGGGAGCTGCATACATCCCGGCAGCATCCCATCATATTGTGTCTGACTCAGTGCATCCCTTGTTTAAAGAGTTCATAAAACTGCCTTCAGGAAGACGGTATAGAGCTGCAATAGCAACCAAGAATATCTATAAAAAGTCATTTAATGCAACATCACTGCTTAATTCTCAATAGGCCACTCAGGGAATCCATATTTGCTCTGCTATTTGTGTTGTGTAACTGATTTATCTATTGTTATATTTACTGTGGTATTTATTGTCTATTTATTGTGTTTATCTGTGATTTTAAAACCTACTTGTGGATTTAAAGACAAATTTTCACATTTGTGGACAATAAAGCTATTGTTATGTATTGTACCCCATATGCTGCTACATTTGCCTGCTGCACAAATCGTAAAATATTTTACAGTTTTGTCGTATCACTATCGTCATTATAACATTGAAAAATCATAAATTGAACAATTGTATCTCGGGAACCATCTGTATTTAATATTTGTGCTCTTTGACACAGATAACAAATGTAATTTATTTTACTAAGCATTTCTGGAGTGGGGATATCTGTGACGGCGGATTAGGGCCATTGTATATATTTTTAAAAATAATAAAACGGAGAAATTCTGAGATTAATGTCATATATTTGCGTGGAAAAACTCAGATATTCTCTGATATTGTAAAGTCATAAATTTGCGACAATGAAGTCCATATTTTCGTGATTAAAGACGTAAATTTACGAGAACAAACTCGGACATTCTCTGACATTCACCGCTCCCAGTGAAGAGGTGGAACATGGCTGAATCAGGTGAGTTTACCTGTGTTGAAATGAGAGGTGTAGAGTCGGCAGGTTTTGTTTTATGTCATGTGTATTACGATAGATCACGTTTGTTCGGCGGAAGAAGTCAATTTGGACGTTATCTGTGCAAATTTATGACTTTACAATATCAGAGAATATCCAAGTTTTTTCACGCAAATATATGACATTAATCTGAGAATTTCTGACTTTTTTCTCGTAATTTTACCCCCTCCCCAACCTCGTTTTATTTTATTTTTTATATACAATGGCCCTAATACGCCGTGGTAGGGATATCTTTTCTTTGAGATGTCTTTTTTTAAATTCTACTTCATTTTAATTCATTTATTTAATTTTTGGCTTGAACTTTGCAGCACTTTAAACATGAAGTATTTTTAGAAATGTGCTTCATAAATAACAATTATTTATACGTTCAAATACAAGCTGCTCAACCCAAAAGGTCACATGTCTCTCCTTTACCTATGATCTACACTGGCTGCCAACGGCTGCTCGAATCAAATTCAAATCACTGGCACTGGCTTACAGAGTGAGTTCTGGGTCCACTCCCAGTTACCTCAACTCTCTCATGCAGGCTTACGTTCTGTCTCGCTCCCTCCACTCCTCAAATCAACACCACTTGGCTCTGCCGTCCCTACACAAAGCACACGAGTCTAGACTGTTCTCCTTAGTGGTTCCCCGCTGGTGAAACGAGCTGTCCAGAGCCACCAGAACATCCACATCCATTTCCGTCTTCAAGAGCCTCCTGAAGATTCTTCTTTTCATACAGCACCTCCAGTTTTAGATCACTGCCCATCCTATATTACCCCTGTCCAAACTTACTGATGATGCCTTTATCCTCCTACACTTAGAACTTCCGCAGTCCCAAGCTTGTATGTTTTTCCCAATTGTGAGTTGCTTTGGATAAAAGCGTTGGCCAAGTGTAATGTAATGTAATGTAATGTATTAAAGCCCTAATGGTGATGATGTGACTTAAATGGCGAATGAAAGTTCACCTTGCTGATTGGAAACCCAAAGACCTCCTCAAAATAAGCCGGCTGACTGATGAGCAAGAGGTAGAAGGTCCAACTGCGGCAAAAATTGGCCACGATGATGGCGTACACTGGCATAGAAGTAAAAAACTGCCGCCATGGAGTCTTGAATTTCTACAAAAGAGGACACGGTTACACATCATTAACCACTAGTATGCTTCATCCATCATGCATTTACCCGCCAGTGCACATATAGTGTCAAATTTGCGTTATGTTTAAGTTTCTATGGTGTTGAGATGTTTTGCCCCGTTTGCCGTGCAGTTTCTTCTTAAATGTTGCTGACGTACTTACAGGCTACAAGTGAGTCTTAATGGAAGAGTGAACTGGAGTAGGAAGTGAGTGGGAGGATTTGGTGCTGTACCTCAGTAACGTTCATTAAATTGACTCCCTCCCCAATCGTGCTCTCGATGTACGTTCTCTCCACCTCACTGATAGTAGGGTGCACAGCTGGGCTTTCATAGGCAAGCAGGAGCCAGAAAACATACCAAATAATTCCAAAGACTCCTGAACAAACAAACAAAATAATAAGTCAAAATATGTCAGTAAGTTCATGAATTAATTTCCATACAAAAGAACTTGAACCATGAATTATCTTGCTGTCTTTATGTAAGAAAATATAACATTATGAGCTAATATTGGGTAGGTCTGTTCATCAGTTTTTCTTCCATGGCCACTTTTCCAACTCCTAAATATGGGAATTCATTCATTCATTATCCGAACCGCTTAATCCCAACCGGGGTTGCAGCGGGAGACCGGTGCCCATCCCGGAAACTTATAGGTGCAAGAAGGGGACCAACGCTGCATGTAATTAAATTGCACATTCTCTTTTTTAGAGTTTATATTTTATAGTAGTTACCTTATTTGTTCTTTGCACTCTGGAAAAACTGAAGCCACATCATCTCGACTCTTTATATACTTGTAAATAGCCGAGATGACAATAAAGTTTACTTTGACTTGACTTTGAGCATCGTTACAGTAGAAACCTTGTCAATGATCTACGAGGGCAAATAGAAAAGCAAAATAATTGTGGATTAATTGTAATTGAGATACGGATGTTTATGTTTATTTAAGGTCATGTGCTTGTGTTTTAATTGTTTTTTGCCCTCTGTTAAGATTTGTACTGTAAATGTGGTCAATTGTCAAAGCTGTGATGTTATATCTCCTAAAAGAGTGCATATCTTTGAAAGTCTTAATTGAAAGTAAAAATAATAATACTTTAAATGTACTAACAGAATTTTTAAAATAATTTTAACTATTATGTCAGTTAGAGATTCTAAATGTCAGTTTCGATGAAATGCCCCACCCTAAAACAGAGTAATACTAATGTCGTACAGATATGAAAGTAACACAACAGTCACCAGCCAATTTTGATGTTAGCTGCATATTTTTACCGTAGATGTAGAAGACTGAGGGCCAGCCCACGTACTGCACCAGGATTCCTGCCAGAGGCATGGCAATAACGGCACCCGCATACGACCCTGTCGAGCAGAACACACGTGGGAGTCTTTAAAGTTACAGTATATTTCATAAAGAGGGAAAACGGAGATTCATTAATCTCAACTGCAATTACGGCATGTCTCCCACACAGTGCTTTAGAGGCCTCCGACGGCCGTCTGGCGGGACAACGACTGAGAAACTGCCACTGCCGCCACTTTAGTCATAATTTACCTTTATGTGACGTCCATTAGTGATGTTACTGAGAGGAAATTTATCAGAATGTTCACTAACATCAAACCACACAGACCGACCTCTTCATGAGACGCACTAAACTTTCTCAAGCTACGGAGATGGAAAATTAAACTATGGTTGTCTATAGTCTTATGCCTATCTGCTATGCTCTATGAATAAATGAATGAATTAATTAATGAATGACCGCAATTACATGCATCTGATCATGCTGCACAGTTTTTATTTAATAATTCTTGTTGCCCACCGTGTTGCATTTGTTATGCTTATGGATCCTGCAAAAACAAATTTTCACCAGATAATGGGTATAGATACCATGTGACACACTGTAAAAATGATTTTTGTGTTCAGTAAAGTTTGCTCATTAAAATGAGAAGATTTAGGCTAAAATCCGACTTTATAAAATGTATTTAATTAAAAGAGTAGAGAGAGTGCAGCCTAATATTTTGTGCTTATGTTTCAAATTTTGTAAAACCATTACCCATAAATTTCACTAGAACTGAGCATGTCTAACTAAATATTTAAAAACTATTTGGAATATCAAAAAGACTCAAAAAGACAATTTCCTAATTGTTCATAAGAAGAAATTTGGTTATAAACCCTGTTATGCAGTTTTCATAAAGATCCTTACATTCACCAATGTGCTATTATTTGGAATCTTGGTTCTTATGTATGTTTGTGCAAAAAATACACTGTCATATAATATACTATTTAAATGTAAATTTTTTTATCATAATAAATTTTACAAAATACTTTCCTTTAAAATAAAGAAACACTTTGTATATATCAAAAACAGTATTTTTCCTTTGGAGTCCAGCAAATCATGATCTTTATAATAATTTTTATCCATTTTTGCTCAGCTTCTTGATCCAATTTGTGTCCAAAATATTGATCCAAAATATTTGTCCAATGTTTTCCAATGTGCTGGAACAAAGTACGAAGAAAAGCTGCCTTTTTTTATAAATAATTCAAAATATTAAGTTTTAAAAACATACACAGCTATTATTTGTTTATTGGTTTCTCGAATACTTCACTATTGATTTGACAAAAGTTCTCTATTGAGTCAAAAGTGTTTTGATGAACTGATGATGGCAAATGTAAAATGTGTCTTGTAACAATGAGCAAAAACTAGAATGGTTCCTATAATAAAGTGGCTGATTTGGCTGAAGTGTTCTTGTAATAGCGTATTATTTAGTCTGCTCCCGGTGGTGCATGAGCTCCAGACTGTCAGCCATAGCAAGCATGGTTTTAGTGGAAAGGTGTTTTCAATGTATATTTAATTACCGGCCGCTTTCGCAAACACTTGGGCTTGGAGAGGCAGGGAATCTGTTTTTGCGGGAAGAGGACGCTACTTCATTTGTATCAATGGGTGGAGGCGTTTCTCGCGTAGGGAAGGTGAAGCTGCACAAATGCAATCTCCATTCAGAGGAGATGTCAAGAGCAGGTTGAAGAATGGGTTGTCATGGCACCATTTCGCTGAGGAAGATTGCTGTTTTAATGCCGTCTCAGGGGTGTAATGAGAAGACAAGACATCTGCAAAACAAAACAGCGCTCGGCTGCCCTAAAGACTGGACACTGACACTGGCTAAATGTACACTTAATTTCAGTCTGTGCAAATTTTGGCTCTGATGTGAGAAATTGAAAAATGTTTCAAATTGAAACTTTTACACCATTTGCATGACTGAAAAAGGCGTTTAATTAAGGTACATGCAATTTCATCATCTGTTGGCTTGTAGCTAAAAGGACTAACTTAACTACTTTTTAAAGTATTTTATTACTAGTGAAGCTACTTTTAAAACATTGTAGCCTTAAAAACAACAAATGTTTTACAAAATGTTTATGTAACACGGCAAAACATTGTTACAAAAGAAAAACTACTATTTTTCTCTCTTTACAACAATTAATATCTTCAGCTACCAGGTGTTTCTCATTGGTACACTGCAAAAAATCAGTGTCAGAAAATAAGAAAAGAAAAGAATAATAAGAAAAAAGGAAAAAGAATAATTATCTGCCAATATAGTGAGAAAATTTATCTTGTAAAGATGTCCTAAAGTCTCCATGTTTTTAGCTTTAATATTCTTAAAATAAGCAAAGTTGTCATGAATTTCTTAACTCGTGGCGGAGAGCATGAGAACCTGTCCGTTCTCTTAATTAAATTTTTTATTTCATTTTAAGAAGTTCTTATAATCAGTAAATTTTTCTTAATAAGATAATTGTAACTAACATTTTTTAAAATTAGATTATTTATCTTACACATACAAGTCTAGTCAAGTAAGTTATTCTTAAAATAAAAAAACCAAGATCTATTTTTTCTTTTTAAGATTTTCTGGCTTGTTAAGATTTCATTTTTTGCAGTGTATTGAAGTGGCATCGAATGGGCCACCATGCCTATGTGGTGCACTCTCATTGCATCACACTGCCCTCATAGCAGCTGTGAGATGGAGTCAGTGGACCTTGGTCAAGATGAAATAGCTTCAATTAGCTACTTAGCTACTTTTCCTTTATTTGTAGTGTAGCTAACTACTATATTAGAGCAGTAGTTTGGTTACTTTAAGGCCCTACATCCCCCACTGAAGCGCATAATAGGAATATTAAACTAACTTAACGAAATAGATGGGATATATTCGGTCCTCCAGGACACCAAACGGACAGCATGGAAACACAGTAGCGACGTTTTCTTTGCGTTTGCCTGGATTTCAACAAAAATTGGCACCAGGAAAAACGCTGCATGCAGCATTTATTTGATACCCTCCAAATGCGCCGCCGAGCAAACGCAGGTCACGGAAACGTGTGCGGACGCTCCGATTCACTCCAATGAGCAGAAAAACGGCTGGCATTTAGTCCGCGCTCACCTGACGCCACGAACACCAGAAAAACGCCTGATTCTGACGCCCTTGTGGGCTAGGCCTTAATCATAAGCTGCTTGTAATTTGAAAAGTCACTGTTTATAAGCACTGCTCAATGCATCTAAAACGTTACTTTAGCATAATTTCTTGCAGGTGAACTTACCACAGAAAGATGTGGTTGCCAGGCGACTTCTTTCTAGTGGAGGAGCCCATTTACTCCACATTCCATGGCAAGCTGGATATGTGACACCCTGATGAATACACACATGCATAAACACACACACACACACACACACACAAACAGAGCTTATTGCAAATTTTTATAGTGACTCATTCTCAAAGTTTGACACATTTTCTACCTGCAGAATGATATCTATTACAAATAATATCATAGTCATAAATACAGTCAAAAAAGTGGCTAAAAGTGGTCTCTATACCTTTGCCCATAATTTACTTGCACTTTTAATGAAATTTACATTTAATTTTCAACAAAATGATTCCTATAATTCCCAACACACCTTTAATGTGCAGCTACAACATCCTGTGAAATGACAACTATCTCAACAGCAATATTTCCATCTACGTGATGCACAACAACTTAAACAGCAAACAATAAAATGTCCATTTCTGACCAATTTAATCTGTTTTTGGCAATTACAAGTTGTTCCACAAGTTGCGTACAAAATGCTGCTTTTTGCACAGACACTAGAACAAGTGAATGCCACTAGTTGATTAAACAATGTTTAGGTTTTGAAAAATATTGCAGCTGCCTGTTTAGGTCGTTCAGTCCCTCCAGGATTTCGCAGGTCTTTTTTGAGATTGTTGCGGCCTGAAATGTCAGATTTTTCGGCAACTTTAAATAAAAAATTGCAATAATAGTTGCAGTGTTTTTAGGTTAGGTTAGGTTAGGTTTTGCAATAAAGTTGCGGAAAAAATTGTGATTTTGTCCCCCTTTATAATAATTCTTCAACAATAAATTAAAATGAAGGCAACAAAAATACTATTATTTTTATTAATCATTTAGTTATTTTTGAAGGTAAATGTTTGGTGTTTTTATCACACAAGTTTCATGGGGCTTCTAAACGTAACAAGGAAGTGAGTTCGCTGACGTATGGCTCAACGTTTTGTGGGAAACAACAATGAATGGTCAAAAGCTGCACAAAAGTTGAGGTAATTAATCTATGTATAATTAATGTATTCGCGGGGACTGGCTGAATTTGCGTTAATAATTGCGATCGCAACATCGAAAAATCCTGGAGGGTCTGATCTTTTAAAAAATGTAACAGTGAAAGTTTGAGGCAAACGTTTGTTGACTTATTAGACAGGTCATGGTATATTTAGCTATCAAAGGTCTTTAGTGCTGCATATATGTATTTTTTGTTTTTGTTATTAATGTGAACTAAATACTGTACTGAAAACCTTTAGCGATAGATCTTTATCTAGCTGAATGGCAATCCATGTGTTCATGATTTTTTAACACAAGGATGTTGAAGAGGTAACATTTAAACCAACCTCAACAAGACCCTGCAAAATTCGCACAAACATCACACAGCCGTAGTGAGCTCTGGCCGCAGATGGGATGAACATATTGAACACCGACGTCAAGAAAATGGCTGCTCCAAATACCCTGTGGAAAAAATGGCAACGGTCACGTTACCTGGAAGTGGAAGCCTTGCTAATGAAAGAAAGTAAACTTTAGCTCGGTCTGTATATCAGATGGGTTTATTGGAGTCGATTGAGGGCACGCATCAACATTTCAGTCATTATCTAGAAATCACAAGTTATTTTTCTCATAATCTTGACAAAATGAAAGTCGTTATCTCAAGATCAAGATTTATTTTTCAGGAAAAAACATTTCTCAACATTTAGTGACTGCAAATCTGCAAACATCTGAGCCTCCATCTCATGTGAGGGAAATCAATATGAAAGTTGTCCAGTGTTCTGACGATTTATACGATTTATACCACCTTGTCGAAAAATGCTACCATAGTGTAAATTGTCAGCAGAGTCTATCAATTTGTGCTCCCCTGTGGAAAAATGCTGCCCTATGGGTTTTTGTTATAACGGTATGAATCTCACAGTATTAAGACATGTTTGTTAATATTTTTTAAAACAAATGGATAAAAGCTTTGCAGATATTCGAATGTTTACTCATTAAAGTGTGCAAGTAATCAGGATTTAAAATATTTTACTTATCGTCAACCAAAGTCTCAGCACCAAGGTAGCATGAGTTTATGGACGTGGAAACCAGATCCACTAGGTAGCAGGCTTAGATGAGACGTATATTTCGACAGAACACCGGCACTGATAGACATGCTGCTGGTCCAACCTGTTCCAGTTTATGATGAAAGTAAATATGTTCGTCCATAATAATAATGACACTAAACAAAGATACCTACTAAACAATCAAAATAACACATGATCTGAAGAAAATTTATTTTCATGACAAATTAAGAAAAATAAGTTGTAATCTCAAGAAAACGACTAGGAGAAAAATAAGGTGTGATTTAAAGAAAACACTTTTATTAATTCAAAGTAGGGCAGTCGGTGGCGTAACGGTAGGGTGTTTGCCCTGTGATCAGAAAGTTGCAGGTTCGAATGCAGGGCTGGTAAAGTTACCACTGAAGTACTCATGAGCAAGGTACCGTCCCCAAGCAGTGCTCCCCGGGCGCTTCCCGCTGCTCCTTCACGGATGGGTCAAATGCAGAGGTCACATTTGGTTGTGGTGCACTGTGTGCTGTGCTGTGGTGTGTTCACAATGACAAATAGTCACTCACATTAAGTAAACTTTATTATCACCTCAGCTATATGCAAGTTTACAGAGAGACGAAACGATATGGTTGCAGTTTTTACCGAGAACACAGAACAAAAAGCCATAAAGGCACATAGAATATGCATATATAAATCGACTATCAAATATAAATTCTAAACTAGAGGCGGTGTTCAATGAAATATGCAATTATTGCAGCAGCAGTCAAGTGGAGAACAGCTACAAAACTGTGGTTCTGCAATGGTCTTTTGCATTGAATGTGTTTCAGGCAGTTCTATATAAAAATTTTATACAATCTATTAAATAATAACAGTATCTCTAGAAAGTCTAAGTTGGAAATAGAAAAATAAGTTTAATTGCGTTATGTGAGGAGTTCAATAATAACTGCAAATACTGTAACAGCAGTCAGTGAAGACTCACATGAAAAATAATTTGTGATCTCCAAACAATGAGAAGGACTCGATCCCTGCCACTACGATCTCTGCTTGTCTCGTTCAAATAAACTGGAGCTTGAATGTTACATAAGGCACGAACAGCACTGTGTGTAGTGCGCTACATTACTGAATTTAGGAGTTAGGGCTTCAATTCAAATGTGTTTTATCACCATTTACTTCATCCTTCCCTCCTTTTTTTCCAAAACAGTGTGTAAGTGACACTTGTAATATTCCAGTGGCTGGTGTTTCAGTGCGAGATCTTCGGCAGGATCTTTCATTATTAACTCTGTCAGCCTCGTGTCCTCTTTTCCTGTGAGGCTTTTATTACAGAAGCGCTATCGCACATCTCATCATCACCGCGCTGCACTGCTTTAACTCTTACAAACCCGGCCACAGCACCTGCATCACCGTCCTAATAGTGCCAGCCTACGATGAATTATTTTACATTTTCATACCTTCATATTTTTTGCAGGCTTTTAGATCTAAATTTTTAGATTCTATTCAGATGCTTTAATGGTATTACAAATTTCCAGCAGTGACAAACATGGACAAGGGATTGGGCCTCTTTTCAAAGACAGCTTTTTCATTTTATTTTTTGATCATTTTATATTGCACTGAGTCATGGTATCAGTTCTCAATTAAAAATGAATTAAGTGAGCGATTATTTCTCGTTGTGAACACAGCATAGCACCACAACAAAATATCAACTCTTCATTTGTCTCATCCGCAAAGGTGCAGTGAGCAGCTATTTTTGGCATCGCCCAGAAAGCAGTGCTTATGGACGGTACCTTGCTCATCACGAGTACCTCACTAGTACCTTTACAGGTCCGGGACTTGATCACAGGGTCAACTCCCTAACCGTTATGCTACAACTTGACTTGAACTGCGACCAAAAATGTATATGCACGGCCATGTTGGAACACATATCAGCTTTGCTCTGTGCTTACCTGTTAGCCGCCAGCTTGTTGGAGATGAAGCCTCCTGGGATTTGAGTGACAATATAACCCCAGAAGAACGAGCCGTGAATCAGTCCGACAGTCTCCGGGTCCCAGTTAAACTGAGCAGGCTGGAGAAAAAGAAACAAAATCAAAACTCTTTTACCGGCAGATTGCTGCTTATGTCTAAAATAGACTACAAGATGATGTGGATAAGAGTCTCATTGATAATTCCACCAGCCTCACTCAGACTGCAGGAAATGACAGGAAATTGCTCTGGCTAACTACAAAGAATGTAAAGGAGATTTTTAAAACCCGATAAGCATTTCTTTGGTCATCTCATTCACCAACTGCACTGGAACATGGTCTTAAACCCCACTTATGCAGTTTTCATGAAGATTCAACTGCTTCCGACTGTTTTCTTATTTGAAAAACGGGTAAAAATGACCTGTTTGTGCAAAACTTTAGCTTATTGAAACATTAGCTCTACAGGTGTGTAACATTATTAAAATTTTCTAAGAACAGCAGCAACAAAAAAAAATCTTTAAAATATTGGTGAATGAGGCACAACATTCAAAATCCAAAAAACCCACAGGTCTCATTCATCAAGGATGAAATCTGTTCTTAATACCCACTTACGCAGTTTTAACAACGATTCTGACGTTCACCATAGTTTTCACATTTGAGTTCTTAAGTTAGAGTGTTGAAGAGCTCTCTTACACAACTTTTATTGCAATGCCTGTTTGTGCAAAACATTAGCTTATTGTAGCTTTGTAGAGAACCCTTCTGGACGTTTTGTAACGGCAGCCATCAGGAGCCACCATTAGGTTGTTTTTGGGTTTCGTTTGTTTGCTTAGTTTCCCCCCCTCGTTAAAACACCTGGTTTCAGTTCGGAGATTCTCTGTTTGCCTCTTGGTTTATTGTTTAGATCCAGGTTGAAGTGAGTATTTATACGAGCTCAAGCTTGTCGTCCGCTCACCATTACGATACCCTTTGTTTCAGAAGTGTTAGAGTTTCATCACCACAGCCGGCTAGGCTCGCCACGCTACCAGGAAGCACGGCTCCTGTAAAGTCGCCATCTCAAACTTATCTGAAGCGTCAAGCTCGCTTGTTGTACTTGGAAATAGTCCGGATATAGTATCTGTCTAGTATAACTCTACCTCTTGCACACTCAGTGTAAATGCCAATTTCAACCTGTTAAGAATATCAGACATCCTGACTTGACAAACATGTTACTTCTTATGTCTGTCTTCCTGTCTAGTCTAAAATGTATATTGTATGTTGTCTGGTTTTAAAATGTATATTGTTTAATGTATATTTTAGTATTTTTACTTATTTATTGTTTATTTCTTATGTGCCTAGTCGTGCCACTGCTCATTTATTCTCTGTTCTACTGTTCTTTGTCGGTTGCACCGGGAAAATAACCTGGAGCCACGCTGCCTCGCTCTCTATGTATCTGTACAGTATATAGCAGAGATGACAATAAAGTTGACTTTGACTTGACTTTGGATGTCGGGTGCAAGATGCGAGCTGGAGCTTGGGTCATATAGTGTGACCTGCATTGCCACGGACTTTAGTGAGTGATTGTTTTGTCATTGTGAACACACTAGCATGCAGCACACAGTGCACCACAACCAAATGTGACCTATGCATTTGACCCATTCGTGAAGGAGCAGTGGGCAGCTAACGAGGGCAGCACCCGGGGAGTATTGGGGAAGGTACTTTGCTCATGAGTACTTTCAGTGATAACTTTACTCAAACTTCTTCGAACTGCATTTATTTTCTGATCACGTAAGTAACGCCCAACCGTTAAGATCAAGTGGTGATCGCGCTTTTTGACTTTAGGAATAAAAGAGAGCAGGTTTCAGCCAACTCCTACCCCCATCTTCTCATAAAGGGTTACCGTGGACATCAGGAAACTTTCACCCTACAGTTGCACACCTGCATTATTTAAATGGCTGCATCTCTATGGTACCAAATGTAAGAAAAAAAATGTAAGAAAATATTGGTGAATGAGGGGTAACATTTTTTAAAATCTCAAAAGCAGTGATCATACGCACTTTTACAAGCACTCTCAAGTTTTACCGCAATGCTGTTTGTGCAAAACATTAATTTATCGAACTTTAATTCTACAGTTGTATAATGTTATACTATTCAAATACCTTAACTTTCTTATGAACAAATTTAGGAAAATATTGGTCCTAAGAGCATTTTAAAAGTTAACTTTTAAAAACCTTTTTCAGAAATGTTCATTTATTTTGTAATGTCGTACTAAAAAACATATGTGTTGTGACACCCATACTGATCCAATGCCATCCACGCTCTCAGAATATAAATCTCCCGTTCATCGGCTGTACCTGCATGACGGCGGTGCTGCTGATGTAGACAGGGCAAGTTGTTGCTGACCATCTCCACGATGGCCACGCCCAGGTTGCAGCGGATGCCGAAGGAGATGCAGAAGCCGAGGCCGCTGAGGATGGCGATGATGTAGCGCTTAGCAGGTGGTCAAGCAGCCGCAGTCCAGCAGCGCGTAGTGCTGGGGTTAGCACCGCCCGTCAGCCCTCCCGCCAGCTCTATCTGGTCCTCTCATCCGTTACTGCCGCCGACCTTCCCGCAACAAATTTATGAGTGATTATTTGTCATTGTGAATAGCACAACACAGCACACAGTGCAGCACAATGACACATCCGTGAAGGAGCAGTGGACAGCCTTTGTTTTGGCAGTGCCCGGAGGAGCAGTGCTTGGGAACAGTACCTTGGTTGTGAGTACCTCAGTGGTACCTTTATCGGTCCAGGACTTGTACCGGCGACCTTTCAATCACAAGGCCAACACTCTAACCGGTACACTAGCAGCTGCCCATCAGCTTAGTTTTTAATGCTACAGTGGCATAATTTTATACTACTTAAGAAATTATGGGTGAATGTGGTGCAAAATTTTTCGGGACTTGAACCCACACCCAGAGGGCAGTTGGTGGTGTAACGGTTAACGCGTTCGCACCGTGATCAGAAGGTTGCTGCGTCTAAATCCCGGACCAGTAAAGGTACCATTAAGATACTTATGAGCAAGGTTCCATCCCTCGCCTGCCTGTTATTACTCATTGCCTTTTCCGCGGACGGGCTAAATGCGGAGTTGGTTGTGTTGGTTGTGTTGTACTGTCTGCTGTGTTGTGGTGTGTTCACAACGACAAATAGTCACTAACTTTCACTTCGGTTGTTGAATCCCTGGGTTCTTAATATGCTTTGTGGCAGCGATAAAACAATGCATGAACAGTAAGAAAATCCACGTTTGGAATATGTGAGTATTTAAAGTACTCCAAGAGTAAACCTTTCACTTTCATGTATTAAAGCCATATTTGACCAAAATCACACACACAATCACACTCACATTCACCATATGGGCCAATTTAGATTCGCCAATTAACCTATAGTGCATGCTTTAGACTGTGGGAGGAAACCGAGTAATCTGGAGTGAACTCCACACAGAAAGACACCACGTCGCACCCAGGGCTCAAACCAGGATCTTCGCTGTGAGGCGCAGGCAATCCACTGGCGCTACTCATGCCCTAGCTCAGGAAACAAAGTGGCTTTTATGTAATTTGATACTAATGGACGCTGATGGTGTTAAATTAGTGACATATCAGTCATATTGATTAAGCTGGCCCCTGAACCGGAACAGTATGTTGTGGTAGATAAGCATTTCAGACGACATCAATTGTTGGGTCCATTGAATCGATATAATATTGTATCGTGATTTACACCCTTAATCGTAACATTCTACAAAGTATCAATATCCTCTCTTCAGAAAGGATTTATAAGTCTCCTTAGTTCTCAACTTCTCAACCTAAATATAGTTCTGCTTAGAAATATGATTTTTAAAATCCTCAGTACGTACAGAAGATCCATGCACATTTGGTACCGAAGCTCTCCACAATCAGAAAGGGCGGCAAAAAAGTAAGCAAGCCTGTAGATCCGGAAAGGTTACTTTCCTTCTCACAATTCTAACACACACCTGCTCGACACGGAAAAACTCTGTCCTCTCATCAGTCCAGCCGACATCAATCACTTTCATCTTTCCACGCCTCAAACAACACCCATACCTCAGATACCAACATTCTCGTGAGAGGTTTGGAACAGAACACCAGCAACTTGGCTTACATAACATAATACACACACACATTATTTTAAGAGAGTGATTGGTCATTCTGAATATAGGAGTATATACAGCTGTGCAAAAAAGTTTTAGGCAGGTGAAAAAATGCCAAACAAAGAATGCTTTCAGAAATATAAATAATGATTGTTTATTTTATCAATTTACAAATGCAAAGTGAGCTACAAAAGCAAAAATTCCAAATCAAATCAATATTTGGTGTAAGCATACTTTTTGCCTTCAAAACCAGCATCAATTTATAGGTACAGATTTAGATTTCTCTTTTTGTTCATTCAATGTATTATGTTGATTGATGAAAATAAATGATTAACACTTCCATTTTTGAAAGCATTTTGTTGACAGCATTTTTTCACACCTGCCTAAAAATTTTGCACAGTACTCTGTATATATGTGTGTGTGTGTGTGTGTGTGTGTGTGTGTGTGTGTGTGTGTGTGTGTATATATATATATATATATGTGTGTGTGTGTGGTAGAGTATGATTAGTATACACTAAATATAGTAGTATATATATATATATACTGAGGTTTCAAAGACACACACACACACACACACATTATTTAAGAGAGTGATTGTCATTGTGAATATATATATGTGTGTGTGTGTGTGTGTGTGTGTGTGTGTATAGCGAGTATGTATATACTATACTATATTTGGCGTATACTAGTCATATATACTGTACACTGAAGTTTTATAATGTATATAATGCACGCTTGTATGAATATTACTTGAACATCCTAAATTACAAAATGTATTTAATGTATATGTAATAGTATATTAAATTATATATTATATTTTCATTTTTATTTAGATTGTGTTAAATGTTTATGTTTACCAATTACCAGATTTTATCAGCATTTTAAAACTGCTGCCCAAAAGTTGCTGTTCAAAAAATATTTAACAATTACAGTGCTTTTTTGTATTACATAACAGTATATGACATTATATATTATTAAATATTAACCCAGGTTATAGACTTTCCTCATGAAGCATTTTATTTCGTTTAATTCAAAAGCATTTTGTAAAGTCAGATGCTGTATTGCTATTAAGTTGTAAAATAGATGAAGTCATCAGTAATTTCTAATAAATAAAAAATGATAAAGATCTTTAGAAGCCCTGGCTCTTTGTGTTGCTAGCAGATTTATGTTACAGACCTGCCAGCAAAATACTGTCTGACCCCTCACTCAGCTCCCCTAAAACACTCGAAAACACAATATCTTACTTTTTATGCGCGACGTAAATATTGCACCTGTAGAGGATGTTATAAATTATAACCGAGAAAATTACATTTACTTTTACTTGATATGTCAGTTCATTGCCAATTGTGAGTAAGTCCTGAATAAAATAAAGCAATGAGAAATGATGATCCTTATAAACTGTGATGTGCAAACATGTATAACTGTATACTGTATAGATATAAAAGATTCTCATATAAACAACATTTCTGCAGCACTAATTAGAATTCACATTAATATAAATCCTCCCAATATTACATTATACATGTAAATTTAGTGACATTTTTCCACAATTTCTACACACACCCACAGCAGTTGAACCCAGTCGGATGTAATGTAACCTGGCACAGGAAATTATTATTCACTTTATCTTTTAATTGTTGTCTTGTTTTAGACAGTAATATATGGAGTTTGTTATACTCATGTGAATATGCGTCAGATAAGAAATATCTAAAAAAATCTAAGTGACATTGTCTAGGAGCATGATTAGGGTTGGAGAATTTTACAAAAGCACAATCTCAGTTCAAGTTTAAAGAGGAGAGTCTAAAAACCTTTTGTGATGTTTGATTAGGTAACACATTTTATAGGTAACACTCACATTAGCGTAGAGTTGGGGTCAAGGCTAACTAAACCGAGACCGGCCAAGACTCAAGACCAGAGCGTGTCAAGACCAAGACCTAAACCAGAGTGTGTCGAGACCGAGACAAGACCTAGACCAGTGTATCAAGACCAAGACCAAAACCAGAGTGTGTTGAGACTGAGACAAGACTAAGACCAGAGTGTGTCGAGACCAAGACCAAAACCAGAGTGTGTTGAGACCAAGACAAGACCAAGACCAGAGTTTGTTGAGACCGAGACAAGACTCTAGACCAGTGTATCAAGACCAAAACCAGAGGTGTTGGAGATTGAGACAAGACCAAGACCAGAGTTTGTCAAGACCAAGACTAAAACGGTAGAGGTGTCAACGTAAGACAGTACTAAGACCAGAGGTCGAGACTGAGACAAGACCAAGACCAGAGTGTGTCAAGACCAAGACCAAAACGAGAGTCTGTCGAGACCGAGACAAGACCAAGACCAGAGTGTGTTGAGACCGAGACCATGTGGAAACGTGTCTTTATTCATTCAGTATAAAGAGTCTTCTTTGTCTGAGTTCATGACAAGACCGAGACTTTCAAAAACTGGCCTTGAGTACTACACTAGATAGACATAACAGTCTTAGAAAAGTCTTAGAAAAGATGTTTTAAAATGGACACACAAACTGTATCGACTCCAAGCACATTAATGGGTGAGTTCTGGGATCAACAAGCTTCTGTGTTAATTTTGACACATTCACTGTAAGTTAACACTCTTTGACACCAAAAACGCCAAGCACAGGTAACACAAAAGCTGTGTAAACATGTATAATTTTAAACTATACATGACTACGTGTAAAGTATCTGACTTTTCCAACACAATATAATTAAACATTAACATAAAATGTGCAACCAAAGTGCTACACATTATTTCTGTGTAATTTTTCTTCACATTCGCTCTTGAGAGGTACATTTTTGAAAAGAAGCGAATAATTAAAAGAAAAACAAGAGCACTAACAAAATTCTGTTACATGACATGGAATAAACTAGAGCTCAAACGTTTTAATGCTGAAAAAAATATTTCCTTTCTGCTAGGGTGTATAAGAAAATGAATACTGAAGAAGTATAATAAAAATTAAGAAAAATATATATAAATATATACTGTATACATCTTAAATGGGTGTAACGCTCTAAGTAAAAACACCAAACAGGGATTTCTTACAAAGATTAATACAAAGACTGAGTTTTTATAATTACTATATACAATTTGATTTTATTTGAAACCTTAAAGCAGCAGTTTCACTCAAATTTATAACCAGAACCTGATTTCTTTTGTGTGTGTGTGTATACAGTAGACATCACAACTGTTGTAGCTAGAAGTTACAACAGTTTTATGTTCATTCAGCACCTTTAAATTTTTCTTTTTCTGTAAACTGACTTATAATAAAACGATGTTTGTTTAAATTATCTGTAAGAATCTGTATATTACCAGAAATATAACAAAATATTGCTTTTGGAATTTTGCACATTTTAATCCAGTCATCAAAATGGGACAATATACGTATTTAAACAGCCACAGAACTATAAAAAGTTAGTTTGAACTTGCATTTAACATGATTTACTGATTACACTGCTTTACACTGTCCACACTTACTTCTGCAGGTTCCCAGAGAGTCGCCTTACCGTGTTCTTCTACCTCCTTCCTCAAGCCAGCACCTTTCTCCTTCAGCCCCGAAAATCCTCCGAAAGGCATGTCTTTTTACCCCTCCTCTCTCTCTCTGTTCTTCTACAAAAGAACACCAACCTGGGCTCCGGGTGTTTGCTGCTATTGCAGAATGTCCACTAAACATCGATGCTCATTCTCTCCTGCTTGTGTGTGTGTGTGTGTGTGTGTGTGTGTTGGTGAGGTTGACTGAGGTATATTGGAGGAGGAGGTGAAGGATGCTGCACTGGATGCGGGCGTGAAAGAGGAGATGAAGGGAGAGGAGGGACTAGACGATTATGATTTTCATTCCTGAGTCTTTTCTCCTAAATCCACTTGCCCCACACTTCTGGCAACAAATCTTCCAATGTGTGACGATGAAGTCGACACAGGAAGCCTGGAAGTCTACTGGTGCTGAACATCATTGTGTAAAATTGCATCTGAAGGGTACAAGCACAGTAGTTCTTCCATCTCACAACCCCAGCAGATACTGAAGACGCCCCTAAACCTTCCAGGCCCAAACCTACCTCTTCTGACGTTTGTCTCACGTAGAGCAGGCCGGGTTCAAGGCCATTAAAGTTTGAAGGCAAAGTTAGGCACAAAGGCTCAGTGTTGGACCAGATGAGCGAGTGTAACCAGAGATGGAAGCATTCTGCTGTCAGACTTAGCCCTGTGTTAGCTCAAGCAGGTTAAGAGATCACAATCAACAATCAAACATGTACCGTGAAGGTTCCAGCTGTCCACACTTCACAAAACTGCTTATTTAGGATTTTTCTTGATTAAAAATTATATTTTTGTAATGATGTATGTCATGATGTGCCCGGCTTTTTGTCTGACAATGATTTTAAAAATGTAGCAGGTTTAAAAAATTCAAATATTGAGGTATGAACAATTCATAAGGGAGCTATGAGCTCTGTGTGTTGTGCTGTATGCGCTTTGAAGTTACTGCTAATAAAAAATAATTTAAAGAAGAGTTTAATAAACTAAGTACCCTAAATACTAGCTTTTTACTTTAGCATGTGACTTCGAAGCTATTACCTATATAAATATTTTGAATTGTGTAATGTGTTTTCATAATCTGTATGCACATACACATTAACGTTTTTTACCCAGATTTATGGTTTTGAGTATGTAAAAATGTTTTGTCGTTTTATAAAACTCTGTAGTAGTTCAGCAGCAAGTCTACATGAGTCTGCAAATAATCTGCTCTTTGATCAACTTCGTAATGATATTTCCTTGTAATTCTAACATTTATTTGCATTGCACAATTGAACGACTTAATGTCACAAAAAATGTTGCCTCGCAAATATACATGATGAACCAAAATTCCATAAGTAATGAGAATGACATCTTGTGGTTGATACTAAAAATTGCAGTCAGAGCATAAAATCTACAATTAAATGTTGAAAACAAAACTAAAATGTGCCTTTGATGGCAACAAATATAAAAAGGGTAATAATAATAATAATAATAATAATAATAATAATAATAATAATAATAATAATAATAATAATATTAATAATAATAATAATAATCTCATCATCCCCTTTAAATACAATTAAATGAACTATTAATATTTGGTACATTCTGAAATATTTTTGACTAGTAGATCATGTCAGTTTTATACATTCTATTTTTATGTGGATAAGTTTGTAAGCAAAAAGAAAATTTTACGTACATTGGGGCAAAGGTAGTGTAATTACAGAGTTGGCCCCTGACCGGTAAAGGTACCACTGAGGTACTCTTGAGCTAGGTGTTGTCCCCAATCACTGCTCTGACACTACCAAAAAAACTGCCCCACTGCTTCTTCACGGATCGGTCAAATGCAGAGCTCACATTTCGCTGTGCTGTGCTGTGTTGTGCTGTGATGTATTCACAATGACAAATAATCACTTACTATGATACCTCATGAATTTGGACAGCTTTGGGAAATACTGCAAATTATTTTACCTGCTTCAGAGATATTATGAACTTAGAATTCAATCATTTCTATATGCAGAATAATTAAAACGAAAAGTTTTCCAGCATGCCATAACATTTTGGATATGTGGCTGCTTCTTGTTGCTATGGGTTTGAAAAATACTATATTAGGAGCTCCACTTTAATATTTACTTTTACTGCTGATATAATGCAGAAAGTAAAATAGCTTAGAGACAGTAATGTTTTGATTTTTTTTTTTTAATCAGTGACTACTGAAAAATCTGAAAAGCCACTGAATAAATAGTCACTATTAAATACATAACATAAAACTAAGTGCATACGCAACAAACATTTATTTAACAGCAGAAAGGTCCACAAAACATAAAATTTGGTAAATATATGTGGTATTTACTCTGCTTGAAAAAACTGGGATTTTTTTTTTAAACTTAAAATATTATAAGAACATACAGATAAAGATGCCTGGTGGTTTTCAGTTTAAAAGTATACATTGAATGGATATAAAGAAATGTATAAAACTAAAGAAGTGTGCATTCAAAAGGAAGGAAAGAAAGAAATATGTAATAAAGACATTTACAAGAAAAATAAAGAAATGTAAAGAACAAAAATGTTAATAAAAAGACAAAGAAAGAAATGTGAGAATGTAACAGAAAATAACATCTATATTTAAAAGAGAAAGAAGAAATAAATGTAATTTGTAATTTAAAAGTATATATGGCGGTTATAGTGTGTGTGTGTGTGGAATGAAAGAAAAAGTCAGACTGTTTATAATTTCTATTTAACTAAGGGCCCCAGGATCTAAATAAACTGGCGGGCGAAGCAACACGTTACGCAAAATGAAGAAAACAAAAACGCACAGGCAGGCCATGGCCGCTGGATTGTTAAAAGTTCCGATTGTAAATACACTAAAATAAACAAACTGTGAACACCTCCGTCATGAAGCAGCAGCATTTTTAGTCGAAAGGCGGTGAGCGCTGAGCAGCCGGAGCTCTGCAAATTGAAACGCGACCGCATTTTTGTGCGCTTGCGTAACATATCGCGTGACTTCGCCGGGTTTAGGAACGTGAGCACGAGGAGGGGTGAGGTGGGAGGGGTGAGCAGGAGGGGTGAGGTGGGAGGGGTGAGCAGGAGGGGTGAGGGGAGGGGGCAGAGAAGGAGGGTGAGGTGAGGGGTGAGAGGAGGTGGGTAGGGATATAAGCTTAAGAGGATAAGTGAGCGGGGTAAGTTTGGGGATAGGTAGGAGAATATTTTGAGGTATATATGAACGGGTAAGGGGAGTTGTAGGGTAAGTAGAGGGGTGTAAGTAGGAGGGATATGTTAGGGGTAAGTAGTAGGGGTAAGGGGGCGGTAAGTTGGGGTAGGTGGGGGGGTAAATTGGGGTGTGTTGGGAGGTAAGTGGAAGTGGTATGGTTGGGGTAAGTGGTAGGGGGAAGTGGGTAAGTAAGATGGGTAAGTTGGAAGGGGTAGGTAGGAGGGATAACTTTAAGGATGAATAAGTAGGAGGAGTAAGTGAAGGGATTAGTAGGGGTAAGTTGGGAGGGTAAATAGTTGGGGTAAGTGGGAAGTGGGGCTACGTTGGGGGGGGGTAAATGGGGGTAGGGTGTAAGTTGGGGGTTAGCAGGAGGGGGAACCTAACCCATTAGGTTTCATGCATATAATTTATTGTGTTTACAATATTTTTGCCCTTTTCTTTGAGAGGGGTTATAAGAGTGTGTGACTTTGATGTCTGTAACCGTTTATTGATTGAAGTCTGGATATTGTTGGTGATTTAACTCAATAAATAGCTTGATATGTTTAAAGAGCAGAAGCAGAATATAACGCATGACGTATGTGGCTCTAGATGGGAGCGTCTACTGAAGGCTGTACATGTAAGTGGGCGGGGTTATGTGAGGAGTGGGCGGGGCCAGCGGGCTGATGACGGTAGGAGGAGGCACGTTTTCTTCTTCCGCGTTTTCCCGGATCTGGCAGCGCTGTAGTGTGTCCTGATTTTACGCTCGCACGTTTCTGTATTTCAACGCTATTACACCCCTCCCAACTGACTTAGCTGAAAGCGGCGGGGGGAGGAAAAAAAATAAAGTCAATTATACAACGTTTTTTTCAGTCCCCCCCCTCCTCCTCCTCCTCTTCCCCTTCCTCTTTCTCCTCCTCATCTCCTCTCTCACCTCTTTCTCCCTTTTACAACCGCTTTATACTAACCGCCTTCTCCACATGCAGTGGAGTCCCGGGCCCCGGCGTACCGGCTCCAGCAGCCATGTCGGCGAGCAATGCAGCGGAGACGGCCGGCGGCGGTGACAGAACGGCAGGGGACGAGGCAGGTAAGTCGCCGTTTTGCTTGTAATCACACAAGCCGAGAAAATAAAAGGCGACGCAGTCGCCGGTAAACTCCGCTATATTCGCCGGTGAGGGGAGCAAAGCGCGCCGGGCGGAAGAAGAAGGAGAGCTTAGGTCTGTGTAGGTTCTCAGTCGTCCAGGACACGATACATTTTTGAAAGCTTGAAATCCAATACAATTTGACTTAAGTCCAGTCCAGTCCGGTCTAACTGGCTTCGATTTAAGCGCTAAAGCAAGCGGAAACGAGAAGAAGTGGAGTTTGCCGGTCTTTCCGCGCTGATTGGTTTTGCGGACTCGGCGTTCATATCGAAACTAGGTCAGTAGTTCAGTAGAGCAAACTCCCGTAGTCGAAGATTTTCGCCGGTGGAGCCGCTCGCACCGCATCGTTTGGGCACGGATCTTCCAACCAACGTCATATTTTTCGACTAAAAGCTTCACTTCTCGCTTTTAAAGCCGATAGATTGTTTTCCTGGAAATGCTGTAGTTTAAAGGCCCGACAGCAGGCTCTAGTCAAAAAAAAAAACGGGTGACATGTGGCTATGCTAACGCCATATCCTCCTCTATGTGAGCGATAGTGTGGCGTTTGTTGTTGACTTTATTCAATCCACATTTGAATCGATTTTCTGCGTGTTCTGCCTTTATACAGATAGAAGAATACATACAGCGACCACAACAGGAAAAAAATAAATTTTCCGTGCTGTGGTAATAGCCTGCCTTCAGAGTCAGGGGGATAAACGGTATTCGGTTGAATTTAACGACACTTTAAGCTGTATAGCCTATATACGCGGTAATAATAAAGTACGGGCGACAGCGATGCATTTGGTAAACAAATAAACCTTGCTTTAAAACACTGGATGTTGCTACATAACCTAGATTGGCCCGGCGCTTATGAAACGTGCGAGTGACGTTTCGTTGGCATCAGCCCCCAAGGACTAATTTTAAGCGTTCCAACTAGTTTAAGTCACTCTTTCTTTTTTAAAAAACGAGTCCTAGAAAGTCATCTGCCAGCACGAGACATAACGTTAGTAGTTTTTTAAAATCAGTTTCTGAAGTGCACCATTCTCTGATTTGGACGCAGTTTATTAAGATGAAAAGACAATCTTTGGTATTTGCTGTAACAAATTGGGAATACCGAGCGCTATTGGAGGAATTGAGATGGGGTTTTTTTTAGTCAGAGCTGGTTTTCACGAGGGTTAGATATGATTGAAGTAATATATGTAAGACAGATGGTTTGTAAGTAGAATCGGTTGGAATAAAAGGGTCTTAAATTCTGTAATAGAAGTAGAAAATGGCGTGTGAATGAGCATTGTAATGACGCCTTATCTGCTCCGATTTTAATGCGTAAACGGAATCTTGCGATGTGCCGGTTGTATAATATGTAGGTCAAACTCGGCGCACTTGTAGGCCATCGCCGCGATGCCCTCTTCCTCCTCTCGTCAGCAGTCGAGCTGAAGTTAACTCCAAAAACCTATTTTTCCCCTCATCCTCCTCCTCCCTTAAAACACTTCGGAGCCAGTTTAAATGCCTCATGACCGCCGTCTTTTAACCCGTTTATGAGCGCTCCATTATTCACCGACGGTTTTGTGCGTCTCGTTTTTGCCGCTCCGGTTTAAATATTCACTGCTGCTGCAGCAAACGTGGTTCGAATTTAATGTCTTTCATATTAAAAATATCAACATCCCAAAAAATGACAACGTCCATCAGATATCATACATTTAATAACAGGAGGTCTATTTTTTAAATTAAAAGTAAAGACTTGGTTTTAATCTAAATGTCCGGTTGAGCTCCGGAATGTAACTCAAATGATGTTTTAGTTTTCTGATTCAATATGAATGAAATGGTGTGCTGGTGTTAAATCAGCATATGATGATGTCTCATCACTCACCAGTTCCTGAACTGAATTTAAATAATGTAGTGGAAGACTTTGTGATATTGGAAGACGTGGAATTATAGATCATGTAAAGTGATATGATATTGTGTTATGGTTAAACTTTTGAGCTGGAACTCATTATGTACACTACTGCTTTTATTAATGAGACATTGCGTCTGAACATACGAGTAAATACTATTTTTCAAAGCTATATAAAGCAAACAAGAAAGTCTGGCTCTTCGGAGTCAAAATATGAAGAAATGAGGGGTGCCTTAAAAGTTTGGCACAGTAGTATATATCTTATTTTATTTAGATTAAATACCAGTTTTTCTATGTGCTGAAAGAGAGCAGTGGTGAAAAAATTTGCAATCATTTTAGGACAATAATCTGTAAGGACTTGTGCCAATAAGGGGGAAATATAACCATCTTTTAGCTGTCTATATGTCTCACTATGTGCTTATAAGATAAAATGAAATGCGTATTTTAAAACATTAAATCAAGAAACCATCCCTCTTTGTGACTTGAATGTGTAACATTGATTTTAATTCTGTTTAGTACATTATGAGTCAGAATTAAATAGGTTTTTTTTTCCTTTCTTCACATCCTTTTGGCTACCTGTGCTGTACAGATAATTTCTTTTCTCTGGCTGTATTTGTGTTCTTCGTTTAGTATTAAAAGAGTGATGTTTGTCGTCAGTATCTCTAATACAATAGTGGAATGCGTTCAACGATTGGAAGATAAAGGCCATAGCGGAAGAGTATTATAACTGTAAAGAAGTATTTGTGTCTTTGTTAACACAGGAGAATGACTTCTCTTGATCTCCAGAAGGTTTTGTTTGTAGTGTCTGTAGCACCCCTTCTTCAGCCAGTGCGTTAACAGTGTTTTTGTGATCACTGCGTAAACGTTGATTTAGAGGCTGGAATATTGTATAAATTTTCTTTGAAATAGTTCCACCTTATCATAACTAATATGTATGTGTTGCAGAATTCCGAAGACGGAAGTGCAAAAAAATGTAATCATTTAGAGGTTCAGGCCGTTTAACTTGCAGTAATTGGCACTATGGCGGTCATAAAGGAGAATTTCACTAAAAGTAGGTCATTGGAATTGGGGTATATTACCACTCTTTTGCATCTGTGTATTTTTAGCAGCGTGCTGTTGCCTCACCGTCTGCTTTGCTCGGCACGATCACGTGCAGATGGACAGGGTTGAAGGACAATTTCGAGCCGCGGGGATTCGCCGTCCTGTCCACCACTAATTCCTTACAGGCATAACAGTAAAGGCCTTTGTTTGTAAAGGTTCCAGTAAAATTCCAGCCCCACTTTTGCTTTAAGTTGTTTCAGGTGTCAGCTGATCTGATTTTTTGCGAGAGGGAAAAATTTTCAGTCAACTGATCTGTGGAATGCTTTAGAACCGATGTGCAGAACTAGGGCTGGGTGATATGACCTCAAATCACTGTCATGATTAATTACGTTTAGGCAATTAATTGAAAATTTATTGAAATCGACATTCCAAATCTTGCCCATGATGATTATTTCAGATATTTAATTTTTTTTGTCAATTCCTTCCCTGATGTGTTCATGAACTGGCCTCCTTTTAAACATTCTGCGCTTTACGTTTACTACAGCATGATTGTTGTTTTTGGGGGTTGTTTGTTTGTTTTGGCCCTTTTTATTTCCCTGACAAGGGTTTGTAAATATTCTCAGTTATTAAACCTGGAACATTTTCCCACTGAAAGGGTGCAAATCTTTGTCATTGTAAATTCAGAATGTTGTGTTCGGTTCATCGGCCAGCCCTGCGCTGAACCTGCTGAGAACTCCGCGATCTATGTTTACTGTCGTGAGGTATATGGAGGAAAATGGTGCGGCTGATTTCCCAAGATGGCAGGCTTAGTAGGTCACGTCCCTGCTGTGCTCTCTCGTATGAAAAGTATTGTGCGTGTGTGTGTATGTGTATGTGTGTATAAGGACTCAAGGTTGCGCTCATGAAAGATTTAAGAAGTCCGGTAATCTGCATAATAACGGTGAGCAGTGACATTTGTGCATTGTTTATCAGGAAAATGAGAAGAAAGCGTATGGCAGTATGTACTTGCAAATCACGTTGCAGTAAATACAACAGTGATGCATTCAGTAATGAGTAGGAATGTAAATTATATATATATATTTGGAAGCGTAGGACTTACATTTGAAATACAGATATTATACTTCTGAGTACGGTGTAAATCACATTTCAGCACAATTAGATATTATTTTGATTCAGTGGATTGGTGATTTGATTCATCTGCCGATATCACGAAGTCATCTGCAATATGATTTTGATTTGGTTAAATTCAGGAGAAGATTTATTTCAGTTCAATATCATATTTAATTACTTCCAATTACTTCCATTTATATCGAATCACAAACAGCAACTAAAATATCTTTTGACAGTATCATTTTTGACTATCATTTAAATGAACAAAAATCTTTTCGTTTAATCAACATAAAGCTTCTGTTTAACACATACTCTATGTATATAAATATATATGTATGTATATGTATAAAATTCAGAAAATATATAATAATATTTCTTATTTAGTTTATCGTAAGATTACTTTAGCTTAACCTGTTGTTAATTTCCAATTTTTTAAATTAGAAATGCTTTAGAATTCTTTGATTAGGATTGTACTTGTATAGCTATGTATCTGAAAAATAGGGAATGTTGAATATAAAGTGCCTAGCTTGTTTGGCGAGAGACGTTACAATATGTGCGCTGTCTGATCGATTTCATTTTGGATCTGTGCTGTGTGTTGGTTGATCGTTGAATTGATGTAGTTAAACATATGGTTACATGCTTATTGTCTTGTTTTGGGGCTGACTTGTCTAAATTTACATTTACATTTACAGCATTTAGCAGAAGGTCTTATCCAGAGCGATTTACAACAGTGCTTTGTAGTCCACGACTGTTCTTTGATCTGTAAAGTTATGTTTAAAATTTTGTCTTAGTGAATTTGTCTGTGAACGGGTTGATGTACAGATGCCTTCTCTCCTTTTAATATTTGGTGGATTCTGGCATTTTAGATGAAGGAAAAACCTAATGCATCTCCATCACTCACCTCGTTGATTAACATCTTTTTAAAGCTGCAGTAGATCGATTTTCATTTGCTATTATGATTAATTATTAAAGGAAAGCAGTGATGTTAATTCAAGCCAGTTGTTGTTAAGATTATTTTGCTTCATTCACCAACTGTTCTTATAAAGAAAGTTCGTCTTAAAACCCAGTTTTTGACATGCTTCAGTTTTTTTTTTCTTCTTTCAGATTTCTTCTTGGACAATAACAGAATCTATAAATGCTGAATGCATGCCTGTTTGTTCAAGACATTAGATTATTTGGTTTTCCTCAAGTCTACAGTTGTATAGTTGTATAGTTATACCATTAAAATGTTTAAACATTCAGAAGAACAAAAATTTAAGAAAGAAACTTTAGGAAATATAGTTGAACAAGGCACATTAAGGCACCCCGTTCTTGCAGCAAATTCTTTGTTCAGTTTAAACCTTTAATAGCCTTGCAAACCTCATTCTTCTTGCACATTTGATTAATTTGGCATTGTTTACATGATGAGTGTTTTTATTGAGTCATGAAATTAGATGTAATTGTTTATGTCCCAACCATTAATTAAACTGTAGATATCCACAGCCATTATTTCCAAATGCTGTGGTTTTCAAGGTTGTTCACAGCTGTAGTTTAAATCTAGATTTGTGGAAATGTATAGTGGTATTCAATGAAAATAATCAATACAGTGTGATGGAAAGCATGCCGTGAATGGAATTGTGTTCTACACAAATGTTCGTTTTAAGCTGCAGAGGATCACTGCGTTTTTCACAACTTTATCACTGAAATTGTATAATTCACAGCTGTAAATGTGCCCGATGGCTTGTGGTTCTGCAGGAAAACATGTAGCTGTGTTGTAGGCAAACAGAAAAATTTAGCAGTTATTTGTTGACACCATAAATAAAATTGCATCTGCTGTTAACACATTAACTTAAGCATTGCAGAAGACTGGGAAATATGAAAATTAATGAGAACTGACATTTAGAGGCTATAATCAAAAAAACCTTCACCATGACCAAAAATGTTTCATACAAAAATTATTAAAGAACGAATACAGATGGTCCCAGAGTTGGAATGGTTCAATTATTTTTCCATCTTTCGATAGCAATGGTAACAACACACACAAAACTGTCAAAATATTTTAAGTTTCGCACGTATGTGGTGCAAAACGATGGGAAGCTGCTGGGATGTGCGCATCTTCCGCCTTGATGTTAGAGCACATATTTCTTTCTGTATTTTTGGTGTTTCAAAGCCCAATTTAAATCCAAAGATAAGTCTCAGTATGTCTCCTGCTTTTAGCCATGTCTCGACTGTTACGATGGTGTCATCTCCGTCGTAAGCCGGGGTCTACCTCTACCTACTTCATTGTGTGTTCATGTTCTGTCCGATTAAAATGTGTGTTGCTACATGACTCGTCCCCATCTGGTCTGCCACTACAAGTTTGCGTTTTCCCTTCAGTTCTTTTAAAAGTTAAACAAAGATGAGCTTTGCACTCTTTCATTTGGGGCTAAAAAAAGAGTAGCTTTAAGCGTAGAGATGCACCGATCCGATACATGGATGGGATAGCGGCTTGATAATGACTCAGAAAGCTGGAGGTGCACTGTTAGTTGCTAACATAGTTATTGTATGTGTGCATGCTCAGTTGGTTCTGTGTGGGAAGTGTTACTGCGGTAAAGCTGGTTTATTGTTCAACATTCACACTAATTCCTACATATTGATATGACAATGAGTAGAACAAGTAACACAACACACAACAAGCCCAAAAACACATCACACCATTATACTGTTTAATTTCCTTAACAACAACAGCTCTCACTCACGATCTCTGTATTGTTGATGATTTTAGCACTGCAGGATTAGGGAGCGTCACTAAATTACACAACTGTGTTTAAAGGAATAATTTTTGAGATGTTATTTTAATAATAAATCGTTATTACATTGTTTTAGTAGGAAAACACTAAGTCAGGTATTTCTTTAAGCATAACACAATAATCTCAGTCTCCTCCTCACAGAGAAATACACAATTTATTCATTAAAAACTGGTACTCTGGATCGGCCGATACCCAAAGCCCAAGTATCGGTATTGAAACGGAGACAGTTGAATCGGTGCATCCCTATTTAAGAGTTGACCATCTTTCCAGGACTGAACTATGATGGCAAAAAAAGGAAAAACAAAAATCGTTCAATTAATCGTAATATTGATTTGATTGCCCAGCCCTACGCTGCAGGTAGCGGCGTTACGTCAGTGACATAGATATGGAGTGATCTCCCAGAGCCAAAAAAAAAGCGCAACTGGAGCAGCCAGGAAACATCAAATTGGCTCCTGGGCCTTGCATAAAGCTGTGACGAGCAGCAAGCTGGGTCACCAAAAATAACCTTTGCACCACACCATTTGATATTGGCCCGTTTGGTGCCGCAATCCTTATCCACACACTGCGCGCCACACTCGTGAGGTCCGGGCGAGCCCTCACAAGCGTGGCCGAATATGTATTCTAGAGCAGTTATGAAAACAGTCCTATTTTTTTCTGCATTATTACAGTTTTTAGAGCAGTCTCCTCTACACTTTTTTTCCCCTTGTTGCAGCCTTCTCATGGTGCGCAGTATGTGTTTTCTGAACTTGTGCCAGATATGATTCATCAGTCACACAGCCCCAGCAAGAATTCCACTTTCGTTCATTCATTTATTCATTTAATGGAGTGACCAGTTTTCAGAATGGCATCATTTATTTTTTGAAGTAACCCAGCTGAGCTGCTTACACAAGCTGATCACATGACTTTGAAGCTGTCGTCTTTATGTCTAGTTTGTAATAAATGTATTTTTTGATGCAGGCTTAAATGCCGTATTTTATGACACAATTTTACTGATTAGTAAATAACACCACGTTTTCCAGTTTTCCCTAAGTTTTGCGTCGTGATACATTCTCTCCACACTCTCTGTGACTTGACCTTCAACCACCAGATATCATGACGCATAAATTATATTTTTCACGATGTAAACACACGCTGCGTTTGTTAGTGCAAACGACTCTCACAGGGAAGTCCAACATTCACTAAAACGTTCCAGTTCAGTTAAATCTTCCCGTTTATTACAGACAAAACTTATATTTTAGCTGCTAAATAACAACCACCGGCTCTCATATGGAACGCCCTCATGACAAAAATGTACTTCTCTCCCAGAAATGAGTCAAAAGTGAGTTATAGGCCAAAATGAGTTCAAATGCTCAAAAATTGCCAAAACTTCGGAATTTCTTCATTTTCCACTAATCAGAAAATATATTTTTCTCCATTCTATAATGTTAGAGAGTAAAAAATAAATATAGAAATTGTTTCCACCTGCACTAACCTTATTGTTCTTCATAGTACTAAGCCATAGAATGTCACTGCATAATAACAACTATGAATATGCACATGAATATGAATGTGTTGATGTTCTTGTGTAGACATCATTTTGGGAGAAATAAAATGGTTGCTTTTGGTGTGGAAGACTCTGTAGAACCACTCAAAAAACTACTCAGTAATTAATAATTGATGTGGAATTTGATTGAGAATCAGAATAGACAATGGCATTGATATTGATCAAATCTTATCAATTCCCACCCCTATTTGGAAATACTTGTAAAGTTAATTTTTTATTGAAAGCTCTTTCTGTGATCATTAGATTTGAGTTTGGAAGAAAAGTCTTATTCTCCAACATGAAAATGATAAAGTATTATTTAGTAATATTAGGCAGTTTATTGAAAATTAATCAAATTCAGAACCTCTAATAGACGTAATATTAGTCTTTTATTTTTGATAAATTAATAAACAGTTAACCCTTTTTTATTCACTCATGGATTTTTATTGACTGGAGACGAACTATGCCGATTTTGTAACGGGCCTCTGTCAATTTAGCATATTTTATTTTCTTGCTTGGCCCTAAAAACAAAAGACGTTTTTATAGGCAAAATACTGCATCTGATGTGTTTCATAAGGGCTCCTCTTTTAGATTTTAGAATTTTTAGCTGGTATTGATTTTTAAAAGCTTGTTTAGATTGTTTGTTTGGTTGTTTATTTTATTTTATTTGCATTTTTCCTGTTTTTACTTAGGAATAAATACATCTTATACCATAAAATAGCCATAGCTGCTGATATGCATTAAAACGTTCTTACTAACTAACAAACACTTTTTTATTCAGTTATATGCTTTAACTTAAATTGTTAATTCTTTACCCGGTGTGTTTCCGTGTACTGCTACATTACTGTGTGTTTTTCCTTCAGTTACTTTTTAAAAAGATAAAATATGCACACTTTCATTTGGAAAATAATCTTTAATAATTGAGCATATTTACAGTATAGACTTTGTTAGTGAACTATGAGGACAAAAAACAAAATTAAATAATAGTTGATTAATCATAATCGAGTAAAACTGTTACATTTATCGTGATATTGATTTACAGTCATATCGCCTTAAGTAGACTAGAAGTTTGCTCTTAACCTTTTTAGGAAAAATAAATAGTGAATCATTAACTTTGGAAATGGAGACTGATGGTAATGTAATTGTGTGTAATTACTCGGGTCTTAACGCTTTCGGGTTCTGACGTCATTTGTTTCAGTTCAGTGAATAGTGTAGTCAGGCCCAGATTTTTAGAGTACTGTATTAAAACACACCCATACTGATGTAGCATCATGGGAATTTTGCTGTTCATTGATTTTCAACAGCGGAACGGCCTTTCTCTCGTGTGAATGACATCACAAGCGTCGTGTGCCAACGTCGAAATGCAGGTCATGTGTGCGTGTGTGAGTGACTTCACTAACCCGAAAGAGTGAGAGAGGGAGAGGGAGGGCGAGGTAGGTGATTGCAAGGTGTGGCCACAACATGCTGCAGTAAAGCCCAATAATCCCGCTACAGATCTTCACTCCACAGCTCAGGATTAAAAATCAGGTTGTTGCTGATCTGTTAATGGCTATTTAGGTCACTGGGCCTGTGGAAACTCTGGAGCGGCTTTTAAACATCGGAGCCAGAGACGTGAGCTGCGCTTGGCCTGACGCCGTCCACGGTCCATTGTCACACACACACACACACACACACACGCTAGGGCTGGATAATTCATCTAAAAATGATTGAAACGAAGCCTTGGCAATTCATTGAAAATTAATCTAAACTTGAGCTGTGCGTTTAATTCAGAAGTAATTGAAACCAAAAAAAAAAGAAGTAATTGAAACTAGTATTGGGCAATTAATCAAAAAATGTATTGAAACTGGGGCTTAACCAAAAAGTTAATCAAATCTAGGGCTGGATAAGTAATCGAAAAACAATTAAAAGTAGGCCTGGGCAATTATTCAGAGGAATCGAAAGTAGGGTTGAACAGTTAATTAAAAATTAATTGTTACTAGGGCTCAACTATTAGCAAAAATTAATCTAGGACTGGGCAGTTAAATGAAAATTTAAACTAGGGATGGGCAACTACGTAAATTGATCTCATCTAGGTCTGGGCAATTAATCAGATATTAATTGACAGTAGGACTTGGCAGTTAAATGAAAAATAATCAATACTAGGGACGGGCAGTTAACTGAAAAAATTGATCTAAACTAGGGCTGGGCAATTCATTGAAAATCGTAACTAAGGCTGGTCAGTTTCTAGAAGATAAATCGGCACTGAAATAAATAAAGAATAAATATAATATAATCTCGATTAAATGTTATTTGACCATTTGTCCATCTTTCTCGATCGTTCTTAAATTTTGGTTTCCACTGTTTTCTTTTTTGTTAGAAATCCATGTCGTCATTTATTTGCTCAACATCTTACGATCAGACTTTATTCAGTCCCTGGTTGGGCTGCAACAACTAATCCATTATTAAAATAGTCGCCGAATAATTTACTAATCAGTCAGGTGTTTACGTCAATAAGTTGATGTAAATGTTAAAATGATTTTAGAATGGTTAGAAATAGAGCTGCACAATTATTTCTAATAAAATAATGATCTCAATGCACACCTCTAGAGATTTTTTTTGTCTAAATTATGACAATTCTCCTACACTTTATTACATCAGTTGCATGGACAGAAGCACTGATACTTTTCTATGGCGCTGGTTTTGTGCCGAAATTGTGCACAGTAGAACTTCCGCTAGCAGAATCTCTTGTCTACGCACTAGACACTTAATCAAGATTAATCAACCGACATTTATATCCTTTAATCAATATAATCTCACTCATGTTGATTATTTTCATTATATTAAAAATTCTGTTAAAACTTTTAAAATAGAGATTAAAAAAAATACTTACTTTCCCTGATAAAAGACATGCAATCTTTCATTAGAAAAAGTATTATGTTTTAAACCTTGTCAATGAACTATGATAATAAAAAAGCCAAAATGGCATTAATTCTTCCTTACTCGTAATTGAGGTAAAATGTTGAGTTAATGGTGGTATTGATTTGAGGTCGTATCGCCCAGCCCTTATCCAAACTAACAGACATTCAAACCTGTTAATACTTTCTCCAGTGTCCCAGTGGCCCAGCTCAGTAGCGTTCTGTTGACACATCTACAGATGATATTGCTGGAAATATTTGCTTATGAGATGCAAGTTATTATTTGTTACTTTTGATGGCATTATATGAAGAAAATGTTTACAAGAAGTTCAAGTTATTTTCTACTTCCCACGTGGTCACATTCAAAATAATGTTTGGAAGAAGTGGAAGCTATTTTTATGACGACATGCTTTTTATATTAGAATTAAAATGTCATAACCTTTCTCATAAAGAGTTCATTTTAAGCTTTGATTTCAGAATTGTTCAGTAAATAACATTTCATTATTTAAAAAATCACAAATACAGTACGATATACACTTTTTTTATTAGGGAAAAATATTCTGACTAATAGTTGAGCATATTTACAGTACAAACCTTGTCAGTGAAACACGACACAAAAACAAAATAATCATTAATTGTAATGAAAGTAAAATATTTAGTTAATTGTGATACACACAAACACACACACGGTTTCTGAAGATGTGTAGGAGTAACTCAGGGGCAAATCAACACGCTTAGAAGCTTAGAACAACAGGTGCATCCTCCCCACACACACACCCCAAGGTGAATCCTTTTATTTATGAATGGGATTGTTGGCTCTCAGTGTGTGGATGAACAGGCCTGAATGGTGCTAACGTTTATCCGGGACTCTGTACGAGCAGTAATGCACATGCTGTCCCGACAACCCTGTCGTTTGATGAGGCTCGAACTTGAGAGTGGTTGTGGAAGTGTCGCTGTCTCGGTGCACAAGGTCATATTCATTTGCAGCAAAACAAATATTGCTTTGTCCGTCTTTCTCCATCGTTGTGCATCCTTAAAATTTGGTTTACAAGGTTTCCTTTTTAGTTAGAAAACCAAGTTATTATTTACTTACTGAAGTTTACAGGGTCTTATAATCAGACTTTATTCAGTCCTTGGTTTGGCTGCAACAACTAATCTGTTATTAAAATAGTTGCCGGCTAATTTTCGAATCAATCAGCTGTTTACGTCAATAAGTTGCTGTAAATATTAAAATATTTTTGCGTGATTAGAAATAAGAAATATTCAATGCATTTTAAACTTGCATTTTTTTTCCTTGTTTATTTGAAATGAGAAACTACAATATTCATTTTAAAATGCGACCAACTAATCCAAAAAAAAATGGTTTTAGCCCTAATCCTTATGATTGGTCCACCAGCGTTGAGGAGCAGTTAACTAAAACTACAACGCTGCTAACCTCTCTACTTATTTTTGTTTCTGGATTTTTCTTTGAAGTCATTTCATCAGTGAGATCTGTGACTTCAGACTGTAGCTCAGACTCATCGTCATCCCTAATCACGAATATTAACCTTGCTTCAGAGGTCAAATTTGGGCCTCGTCCACACGGACGTTTCGAAATGAACGCCCTCTGAACGCCATACGTGTTTTTGCTGCGTTTTGTAGCTGCGTTCTGTAGCTGCGTTCGATTGGCGTTTCACTGGCGTTCACAATAACGTTTTCCTCGCCTTCGTCGGGATTTTGACGCCAAGAAAACGTTGCATGCAGCGTTTATTTGACGCCACCCGAACGCACAGCCGGCCGAACGCCAGTGCTGAACACCCATGTGGACGCTTTGATTTGCTCCAGTGAGCAGAAAAACGGTCGGCGTTCAGTCGGCGCTCACCTGGCACCACGAACGCCAGAAAAACGCCTGGTTCAGACGTCCGTGTGAACGAGGCCTAAGTCTCAAAGTGGTGAAGATGCAGGCGGTACTTTCCATGCTCGGATGCTGTAGGCGTGTCGGCTCAAAGCGCTGAAGCACCGCCCACTACTACAGAGCCCCTACCCATCGACCGTAAAACACACACATGGACATGCACTGTTTAAAAAGATCACTTAAACGCATCAGTGACATTTTCTGTGATGTAAACACATGCGCTGTTTGCTATCACACACCACTCTCTCAGGGAAGTCATTCACTAAAGCGTCCAGTCCAGTCAAATCTTCCCATTTATTACAGACAAAACACATTTTTAGCTGATAAATAACAACAAGCAGCGTTCTACTCACAATACAGACATTTACTTGATATTTACGGTGATCTTTCCCACACATCTTGCACAAAAACATAGTTCCCTCCCAGAAATGAGTCAAAAATGAGCTATAGGCCAAAATGAGTCCAAATTGGCCAAAACTTCAATATTTCTTCATTTTCAATTAATCAGAAAATATTTTATTCCCGTTTTGTAAAATTAGAGAGTAAAAAATATATAGAAAAATAGAAACAGACAGTTTCTTGTATTAAAAATGCTGGAAATTAAAGTTGTTTTTTTTTTTTTCCTTTTTCTTTTTATCCGATTAAAGCTTGAAAAAACAATCAGCAGATTAATCGATTAACAAAATAATCGTTAGATGCAGCCCAGATTATTATTCACTGAGAGACTCAAGGGCTCCTATTCTTTACGCTCTTTATATTGATTTATTTAGTATTGCGTCTGGAGGGTTGAGTAAATGAGAAGTGGAAGAAAAGTGTGGAAAGAGCAACTCGTTTCAACCAGGTTGGCTGTGATTTGGTGACAGTCCTCTAAACACAGAAGCGTGACCTACATGTGGCCGTAAAGTGTGTGTGAAGTGTTCGCTTCTTATTTTCACACCTCGTTTTGGGAGACACCTGTTAAGATCTGTGTGTAAAACTGGGTTTTTCGGGAAATTTGCTCAGCGTTGCAGTAAGTATTGATGTCAGTTGTTTAAAAACCTCCAGATGTCGGGTGTCCTTTTCTGAATAAGAGCAGGACAGGCACAATGAGGTGTGTGTTTGTGGGTGTGTTTGGGGAGAAAATGACGCAAAGCAAAAATCTTGCAAAATGCAAACAAATCTATTTTTTATCTGTCTCTTTGTGTTTATTTTTGGGAAAAAATGACTTGGTCATGTAATCTGTTGACGCAGTTGATTTTATTGACCAGTTTCTGGGTTCAAGTTATACGGCAGTTTGGGGAAAAAAGTCAAGATTTTCAAAATCGCTAATGTTTTCCTGCGGTGTGAACTAGAGGTCGACCGATTTAGTTTTTTCAGAGCCAATATCGATACAGATTATTTCTAGTTAACGGGGCCGATAATCGATATTCGGAACCGATATGCAAAAAAAAATCCGAAATCCTTCTCTCCTTCGCACTCGTTTGGTGTGTTTGGAGTGAGTGACAACAAGGCTTTAGCGTTGATTTGGCTACTGCTCGTGTGACAGAGTTGAATTATTTCAGTTTTTATTGTTTATTTCAACTTATACACCAGTGGTCCCCAATTGTCTTTCCCTGAGGGTCAAACTATTTAAAGCAAGTCAGGCTGAATGCCAACTGTAGGCCTAACTATTAGAAATAGTAAGAACAGTGTTTGTTTTATTGGCTTGCAGAGTTTAAATTTTATTATATAAAATGAGCTGCTTTTGGCCTTTCTAAAAGAGAACTACATTTTCGTGCATGATGGCGTTCCATATGAGAGTCGCGATCGCTAATGGGCGTTTACATCGCAAATAATATAATTAATGCCTTTTATGCAATTACTTTGGTTCTTGAGCACGAAATGTCACATTTTCAAAATAATGTCACACACAGAGTAATGAATATAATGTCTGGTAAGTTCCAAGTCTGTTATGGCAACTGTTATGGTAAAGATTTCACTCTCTCTGACTAGCGGAGGCGTCACAAATCACACATGGCCCTGGGGAGCGCACATGTCTGTTTACGTTTGTGACGTGAGGGGCCAGATATATCGCCTGCTGGGGCCGGATCTGGCCCGCGGACCGCCGTTTGGGAACGCTGACATACATGTTTGTGTGTTTTTTAAATATTCTGTATGGTGTTTAAAAATGCTTTGTGTTCACTCTGTCTTTTCCAGAGAACACAGTTGAGGGCTGTAACTGCAATAGTGTAATGCGGTGAAACGGTGATGTTTTTGCTTAAGGTCATAAGATTATAAGGACACCGTCAGACTCTCATATCACCCCATGCCAACTATTCGTTCTGGGCAATTACGTGAATATTCATTGAAACCTTGAATTGATTTAATCAGACCAATGATTATTACTTCAGTTGTTTTGTTAATACTTTCTCCAGTTTGTGTTCATGTACAACTTACAGTGTCACGCCACAGCCTTCAACTACGTCTGTTTGCATTTCCTTCATTTATTTTAAAGTCAAAAAGTTATTCAGTCTCATTAGAAAAATAGCTGCTTCACTTTTGGTCATATTTACAGTAGCAGCCTTGTCAGTGAGCTATGAGAGATTTCAAAGATAATTGTTTAATTAATAATAATCGTTAGGTAAAGTATTAATCGCCATGGTGATTTGAGGTGATGTCGTCCAGCCCTGCCTGCTACTGATGCAGCTGAAAACTTGAAGGATTGAGTGTGTGTTTGTGTGTGTTTGCGTGTGTGTTTTATTTTATTTTGTGTGTGTTATTTTAGGGGATGTGTTGGAGGAGGCACTTCAGAGTCACTCTGCCCCCGTTTCCAGTCGGGTGACCCCCACCTTGGCCGCTGGCATGGCCTCTGGCTTGGAGCTGCCCAGAAAACGCAAAGGAAGCACAGACAAGTGAGTGTGTGTTTCTGTGTGCAGGGCTGCTCGTGCGTAAAAACGGTGTGTGTGTGTGCGTGCGCATGTTGTCTGCGTGTGTGCATGTTGTGTGTGCCTATGCTAGTTGTGTGTGCGTCTTGCGTCTGTTTGTGCGCATGTGTGCACGCGGTGTGTGTGTGTGTCTGCATTTGCTGCGTATGTCTGTGTTGTGCACGCATGTGTGTGAGCATGTGGAGTGTGTGTTGTGTTGTGCGTGTGCTGCATGTGGTGTGTGTGTTGTGTGAGTGCACAGTGCCTGTGTGTGTTGTGCGCGTGGTGGGTGTGTGTTGTGACTATGTGCAGTGTGTGTTGCGCGTGTGATGTGTATGGGTGTGCATGCACGTTGGGTGTGTTGTCTGCTCATGGTTTGTGTGCGTTCGTGTACGTGTTGTGTGTGAGCGTGTGGTGGGGGTGGGGGTGTGTGTGTGTGTGCGCGAGTTGTGTGTTGTATACACGCGTGGTGTGTGTACGTGTTGTGTGAGCGCGTGGTGGGTGTTTAAATTCTCGCATTGCTTTGTTTCCAGGGAAACCAGATCTGCCTCAGTGTTGGACGAAGAGATGGACGATGAGCAGGACAGGTGCTGACCTCTTCCACTTCCCTCACTTTTTCTCGGTGTTTAGCCTTTAAACCAGTGAGAGTTAAACTGAGCAGCGTCTTTTCGTCTTGTAGGTCGGAGGGAGACGACCAGCACGCCAAAATCAAGTGTTTCAGGTGCAACACTACTTCTACCAACGTCGGGTTTTTGTGGGACGTGTGTGTTGAAGTTTTCCCGCTGACTCGCTGTGTATTTTTTAGGGAACCCCACAGTAAGATCGAGAAGAGGAGGAGAGACAAGATGAACAACCTGATCGACGAGCTCTCGGCCATGATCCCCACCTGCAACCCCATGTCCCGAAAACTGGACAAACTCACCGTGCTGCGCATGGCTGTACAGCACCTCAAATCACTCAAAGGTACACACACACACATATCCATTATTATTATTATTGCTTTTATATTGTGATATAGTGCATTTATATTATTATGTTTACATCGTTATCTATATTATTATAGTTATTTACATCATCTTGTTTTATAATCATACACTATTTTTATTATTTATATTTTTTTGTTCGTTTATTTATTTATATTATTATTCAGGATAACTGTTACTTCCTTATCTGGATTCTTTTTGTGGATCCATCCATACATCCATCTGTCTCTCTGTTCACTCATCCATCCATTCATCTCTCAATCCATCTCTCCATCCCTCCATTTCTCTATCCATCCCCACATCCATCCCACATCCATCTCTCCATCCATCTCTACAGCCATCCATCTCTCCATCGCTCCATTCATCCATCCATCTCTCCAGCTATCTCTCCATCCATCCATTTCTCTATCCATCCCACATCCATCTCTCATTCCATCCAGCAGTCTCTCCATCCATCCATCCATTCATCTTTCCACCCATCTCTCCATCTCTCCAACCATCCATCTCTCCAACTATCTCTACATCCATCCATTTCACTATCCATCCACACATCCATCTCTCCATTCATCCATCTCTCATTCCATCCAGCAGTCTCTCATTCCATCCAGCAGTCTCTCCATCCATCCAGCAGTCTCTCCATCCATCCAGCAGTCTCTCCATCCATCCATCCATCCATCTCTCCATCTATTCATCCATCTCTCCATCTATTCATCCATCCATCTCTCCAGCTATCTCTACATCCATCTCTCCCTCCATCCATCTCTCCCACCCTCCATCCATCTCTCCCTCCCTCCATCCATCTCTCTGTCCATCCATCCATCTCTCCATCCATCCATTCATCCATCCGTGCATCCTCTTTATCCATCCATCTCTCTGTCCATCCACCATCCATCTCTCCATCCATGCATCTCTCCATACATCTATCTCTACATCCATCTCTCCACCCATCCCTCCATGCATCTCTCCCATGCATCTCTCCATCCATCCACCCATAAACTATAAACTTAGCTGTTTGTTAACATGTAATTACCATTAAAACATAAGAATTACGCTCCTTCCTCATTAACTAAATTAGATTTTTCGGTGAGTTACTAGATATCATATCTCCGTTATCTGCCTAAACTAACCATGTCGTCTGAGTTGATGATTCGCACGTCCCTCCTGATGTTTCCTGGCACTTTTATCACCAGCTGTTAAGGAGTTACTGACATTTATATCTGCCTAAAAGGGAACCTTATTAAAAAGTGTACAACACATCTTGCCAAATAGTGAACCTGCATTAATTTATCACAATTGTTATAACTTGTTTATCACTGTTATAAATGATATGAATAACTGTCTAAACCTTATCAACCTGATTTAACCCGTTTACCAGTGGAGTCTTATTGTAAATGGATGCTGAGCAGTGCAGTAAACAACTGTGACCTCAGTGAACAAAATGTCATTACATGTTCCATATACAATATATTTATATTTGAGGAACTGTTTGTTACTGTACATTTCTACATTCCTAAATTTAACCCGTAACTATAAGTTTAATCTCAGTAGAATCTGAAAATAACATTCTCTATTTAAGACCAGCCAGATGTCTTGAGATTTTCCCAAGCCCAAAGTAAACACTCAGGGCTGGTTTCGTGAACATGGATTAAGCCCAGTCTTGGACTAAACTGCAGCACCAGTCTGTTCAAGTGTGTTCTCCCGACTGCAGCTTGTCTTTATTTTTGCCACCAGGTGCCACCAGCTCCTTTGCAGAAGCCAATTACAAGCCTTCGTTCCTGCCCGATGATGAGCTCAAGCACCTTGTGCTCAGGGTAATCTCCTGTCTTCTCTCCTGCAGCTGGCCGTATAATTCCCGAGCGCCTGAATGGAGGCACAGGAGGAGCTAGACTTACTCACCGCCGCGATCTGCTTAGACAGATGCCGTGCCTTTTATCAGCTGTGTCTGTGTCTGTGTGTCTTAGAAAGGCCTGAAAATAGAATCCGCTTTAACTGGAGCATTTGGCTCCTGTATGTGACTTAAGGACTTCATTATTGTGCTGGAAATCAGTTTATAAAATCATGTCAAATAATTTAAAATACTTGGGTTTTGCACCTAGTTAAAGCTAATAAATATGTGGTACAAATATGTGGAATAGGGATGAGCAAATAATCGAAATTTGTAATTGATATATTTTCAGTTATTTTTGAAATCTGTTCATAAAAAATGATCTTAGTACTTTTCCCAAACGTTATAAAATCGTATCGCTCAGCAATGAATTGTAACCGACATTTAGAACCTCTAATCAGCATGATCTTGGCCTCATTATTATTATTATTATTATTTACAGTTATAAATGCTGTTAATTAAGGATGCACGATGATATCAGAAACGGCCGATAATTGTTTTCCTAAAAGCCCTCGCCATCTGTCTAATTTGCACAATATTAAAATTTTTCACCTGCTCAGATCCGAGTGCACGACGAGGCTGAAGTTGTCTGCCTATTTATTGCGGTACCGCCTTAAATGGCTTGCCGAGTATTAAGCCGTCAAACAGTGGCTGTTCTGACAAATTTAAACGACGTGCACTCTAAGTGCGCTGTCCCCGCTCGCGTCTGCTTTCACGCACGACTTGGCGCTGTGCTAGAAATGTCAGAACTACGTCGTTATTTTTGGGCCAAAATTCTGAGAGCGCAGTGGAACTTTGGCGAGCAAAATACCTTGTCTTTACGTGCTCAAGTCTGCCTTCCTCATTTCACCACATTCACGTACCTCGTCACAAATCACGCGTCCCAATATTATTACAAATGTGTTTATTGGCATGTAAGCATGAAAAACGACGGCATCGGTCTTCCCATAGCCTGCGTCCCCTACTGTTAATCCTTTCCCCGGTGTGTGTTCATGTACCGTCGCCTTAAAGGTCCCTTATTCAAATTTTTTCAACAAGTTAAAATCGGTCTATGAGCTCCAATAAACATGTCTCTGCTTTTTACCCCTCTATTTCAGTCCCTCTCAGAACAGGCTGTTTTTCATTAGTATTCCTAAATGCAAATGAGCCGCTGCTGGCCACACCCCTCACTCCGGAACTGGGTGTAGTGGAGACAACACGGCGAGAGTTTAGCTCAAGTAAAAATAATCAACATGGCTGCTGCTAACAGACCATCCATACGGAGATTGGAGTTATTCAGGTGTCCCCTACTGTGACGTAGAAGCAGGGGAGAAATCTAAACGCTGGTTTAAGCACATTCGTAAATTAATAGTAACGCAGTTGACCATTTTTTAACAAACTTGTGCGTGTCGAGGCAGTACAGACCCAAATTAATGTCCAAAGAACAGAAAAAAGTGAACTGTTTCATAATATGGGACCTTTAAAAGCACACTACCGCGTGTTGTCACGAGACTCCTTCCCAACCAGTCTGCTACTACATAGACATCTGTGTGTGATTCCTTCCATTATTATAAAGTCACAACTCCTTCAGCAGATAAATAAATGTGACCCTCCACGGCAAAACCAGTCGCTTGTCGCAACAGAGGTTTCCGAGAAAAACGAGCGTTTATGTTGCGTGGGGTAAAATTTTGGATTTTTAGTTTTTAGTGTTTTGAAACAGTGGAAGGTCTATACTGTACTGTTGTGAATA